>APFE031607298.1:110207-150800 GCA_000404065.3 Pinus taeda
ATATAGGAGTCTAAGGGGTCATAATATAATCAGAGCCGACATAACAATAATAATGTAAGGGCACAATAATAACAATAGTGGGCTTCTATGGAGCACAATAATATAATAAGGGGGTTGTACTAATAACAATAAGGAGATACACTAGTAGTATAGGGACCTAACAACTTGGGTTTACTTTCTGAAAACCAAGGATGAGGTTTTTGGTCGATTCAAAGAGTTCAAGGCTCTAGTAGAGAATCTGACAGGAAAGAAGATAAAAGTGTTGCGCTCAAACAATGGTAGAGAGTACGTTGACAACGACTTCACCGATTTTTGGCTAAGGAAGGGCATCAGAAGAGAGTGCACAGCTCCCTACAATCTGGAGCAGAACGGAGTAGCAGAAAGAAAAAATAAGACTATTGTAGAAGCAGCTAGAGCGATGTTGTATGATTAGGATATGCCCAAATCCCTGTGGGCAAAAGCATGTAGCACGTGAGTTTATGTCCAGAACAAGACTCCACACAGCGCATTGGACGAAATCACTCCGGAAAGGACCTTCACCAGGAAGACAGCTAAAGTCAGTCATTTCAGGATATTTGGGAGTTTGGCGTATTGTCATATACCCGAAGAAAAGAGAAAGAATTTAGATCAAATTGTTGAGAAAGAATATCTTGTGGGATATAGCGAGAATGCTAAGGCATATAGAGTCTATCTTCCAGGGAGTAAGAAAGTAGTAGTTCGGCGAGATGTAAAGTTCATGGAGGACAAAGCTTTCAGGAAATCCCGAGAAATGCCTTCCAAGGAGCAGTCAAAAAGATGATCCGTTGGTCCTACTACTTCGACCAGCAGAAACTAATACAAGCAATTCTCCTAAAGGCAAAGCTTTAGAACAAGAGGAATCTCAGGAAGAGGAAGCGTTGATAGATGTACCCACTACCAGTGGAATAATGAGCCAGGAACTCCAACAGATTCTACGGGATGTAGAGGACTTCATTGGTGCACCCAAGGATGATAAAAGGAGTGAAGACAGCCAGACAAATATCAGGCCCTAGTACCTCAGGTTGGGGAACCCTCTAGTTTTCATCAGGTCATTCAGCATCAAGTATGGGTAGATGTTATGGTAGAGGAATACAATTCTATAATGGTCAATGATGTCTAGGACGTGGTACCTAGGCCTTAGGACAGGTCAGTGGTAGGTTCGAGATGGATCTACAAAGTCAAATATGTTGCAGACGGCTATGAGGAGAAATACAAAGCCATGTTTGAGGCTAAGGGGTATGCTCAGAAGGAAGGGATAAACTACAAAGAAACCTTTGCCCCAGTAGCCAGGTATACTTCTATTAGAACCGTGATATCCCTTGTAGCACAGATGGGGTGGAAGATTCACCAGATGGATGCCAAGACGACATTCATGAACAGGTCATAGAAGAAGTATATATTGAACAACCAGAGGGTTTTGAGAAACATGGAAAGAAATCTCATGTATGCAGATAAAAGAAAGCATTGTATGGGCTTAAACAGGCACCTAGAGCATTGTACGGTCGATCTAATGGCTACTTGCAGAAGATGGGATTCGTCAAGAGTGACACAGATCCTAATCTCTACTATCTTGTCATAGAGAATGAGCCTCTAATCCTGGTGTTACATGTGGATGATCTTTTCCTGACAAGATCATCCAGGCTCATCAAAGATTGCAAGAAGAACCTAGCCACAGAATTCGACATGAAGGATTTGGGACAAATGCATTATTTCCTGGGGTTGGAAGTTTGGTAGCAGCAGGGTGAGATCTTCCTTAAACAAGGGAGATATGCTACAAAGATCTTGAAGAGATTCAGGATGCAGGAGTGTAGACCTATGGCTACTCCAATGATCACCAACTGGAAGAAGATTGATTCATCAGAAAATAAAGAAATTGATCCCACCTTCTACAGGGACCTTATAGGGTCCTTGATGTATTTGGTCAATACCAGGCCAAACATTTGTTACGTTGTCAACACCCTCAGTCTGTTCATGGTGGAAGCCAAGAGGGCGCACTGGGTAACAGCGAAACATGTTCTCAGGTATATACAAGGAACAATCGAGCATGGACTATTGTATACCCGACGCAATGACATCAAGTTGAGTGGGTTCACTGACGTAGATTGGGATGGAAGTTCAGTAGATCGGAAAAGTACAAGTGGGTATTGTTTCAACATTGGATCAAGAATAACCTCCCGGTGTAGTAGGAAACAGATATCCGTGGCTCTGAGCTCAGTTGAAGCAAAACATATGGTAGCGAGCACAGCTTCGTACAAAGCCATATGGCTTAGGAAATTGCTTGTGAATCTATTCAAGAGAAGGATGGAAGCAACCAAGATTTTGTGTGATAATCAGAGTTGCATCAAGCTCTCTAAGAATCCAGTATTTCATGATTGGTTGAAGCACATTGATATCTAGTGTCACTTTGTCAGAGACTGTGTCCAACGAGAGGCAGTACAGTTGAGGTACACTCCTACAGGAGAACAGGTGGCAGACATCCTCTCCAAGGCTCTAGGAAGAACAAAGTTTGTTTATTTCCGGGAGAAGATGGGAACGGTGAAAAACCCATTTCAGTAGCAGAAATGGATAAGTATTGGGAGTTGCAGTGCAGCAGCTAACGATGGCAGTGCTATGGGCAGCAGGTTGAGAGGGAGCTGCAGTACAAATGTAGCAGTGGCAATGGCAGTGGCAGTGTCATGGGCAGCAGTACACGAAGCAACAATGCAGTGGACGTGGGGCAGCATGCCAAGCGTCAGCACAAAAGACCGATGTGGAGGATTAGTGTGATGCTTCTATGGTGAAGCATTGCTAGAGCACATTTCTCACTAAGAGGGAGTGTTGATTTTGGGTAGCATCAGATGTGCTCTAGCCTTGAAATTTGGTGGACAGGCTAAGGCACATGAGATCTCCAAGACCTAGAAATCATTTGGAGAAATTCCACCAGATGAAGAGTTATTAAAATAACTAATATTTTTAATGGGTTACTCAGTCTAAACTTAGGAAAATAAAAATATTAATGGGTATTAATAAAGATAAGAGTGAGAAGCTTCTAAGAGATGAGGATCAAGTCTGTTTTAATCTTTCTTGTTGATTAGAGACTTAATCTCGGTCATTGATTCTTCAACAAGATAAGTATAAAAGAAGACTTGAGGATTATTTGGAGATACACAGGCAGATACTCAGTATCCCAAGGAAAATCGACTCTCAAAGAGAAGGAGATTGATTTCAGAGGGAGAGTTACAGGGTGGAGGAAGAGGAGGGCATCAGCAGCAGCCAATGGTTGAGGAGGTGGTGACGCAGGGGCATTGAGACACAGTCTAGGGGCGACGCAACCCTCATGCAGGCTAACGTAGAGTGACGCAGAACCACGCACAGTAATGCCGAAGTGACGCAAAAGTGGGAGAAGGGTCACCAGGGTGTCAAAAAGTTTCCAAGGGAAAGTCTCAGGTGTTTTCTCTTAGTTTCTCTTTAAAATCATTCTTTGTAAAGTGATCGTTGTTGAAGATTAATAAAACCCTCATCTATTGCACCGATTTTCCCACATTGGGTTTTTCCAGGGACAATTATCCAAAAACCACTGCATTGATGTGATTGGTTCTTGTGCATGTATATTGTTGTTATTTTCTCTGTGTAATTATGTGATAACTGCAGTAAAATTTATTTTAATGTTTGTTGAAGGGATTTCGTAAATAACTTATTGTGAAGAATAAGTAGGTGAAATAAATCAGTGGCTACAGTAGAATTTTGGGTTAGAAATTTTCACACCTCTGACCTCACTGTCTCTGCCCCTCTCACTGCTTCGATCTCACTAGAGCTCTCTCCGGCAACTGATTGTTGCTACTCTGGAAATCGATCTGCTGATGAAATCGAACATCTCAAGTGTTCTCTCTAAGTGCCCATCAACTTCTTATAATCCTCTGTTGGGACTCCAACGGCCAAGATTAAATCTTCATTGATGGCTAGGATCAACTTGAAGTTGATACGTGTGAGTTTCTAGATCATTCATGCCTTATCTCAATTAATACTGATTAATTAACCATATTCCCTAAGTTTAAACTTAAGAAATGTTTAAAAAATGGTTAATAATCTAATTGAGATACTTCTAGGGGGAATTTCCAAAAACAATTTATGGGTTTTGGAGATCTCGTGTATTCTAGCCTCTCCACCAAATTTTGTGGCTAGAACACATTCGATGCTACAAAAACTAACACTCCCTCTTAGCGAGGAATGTGTTCTAGTGCTCTACTGCACACCCTGTAGCAACACCCTGTCTCTGCATCATCTCCTATTGTTACACAGTATTTTGTCACATTCCAACCTCCATACCTAAAGTGTCGTCATTTATACCACTATCGTCACAAATTTCATAAAGCGACAAAAGTTGTGTGAACTCATTCACCATGAATTATATGCTCAATACATCCCTAAAGAGATGGAGAACTAATGTCTTGAAGCAATTCTGGAAAAACTTGTGAAAACCCCTAATTTGCAAGACCAACACTACTTTTAGTAGGCAAATTCGTGTTGGTAACCTTTTGTCTAACATTTTGTGCAAATTTGTGATCTCTCTTGCAGGTATTTGGCACAAGGAATAGTGAGGAGTGAGCTTGGTGTTGGAAATACTAAGAGGGGGGGTGAATCAGTATTCCTTAAGCAATTAGCACTTTTAAATATTTTCAGAGCATTAGTTAATCTTCAATTATTATTAACGTTTATGTAGTAATAACAGTAAAAAAAAAGAACAAAGTAGGCACAAGAATTTTAAGTGGAAAACCCCCTCCGGGTCAAAAACCACCGAACGTTTTTCTAATAAATTCTTTAATCCTCATCCCTAACTGAAGTGAAAGCAACAACTTCCTAGAATTCTAAAAAATCTTTCTCCAACTCCCACTGGAAGGACGGCCCAACGCCCTAGTTTCTTCAGTAATCCACTGAATGGATGCCCCAACCACCCTAGCGAGCCACAACTCGCCCTAGCACCGCCCTACCACCCTGAAGTGTTCACAGGCCCCAACCTGTAGGCGACTTCATACACTTGCCTAGCACCTCCCTGCCACCCTATAATGACTGAAATAAGACAAGATTGTGGATTCCCAAGCCAGGGACAACAATCCATGATACTTTAAGATGTATAATAATTTTCGCATACTTGACCAAATACCCAATCACTCTATGACCTACAACTCAACCATGACATCATACCAACAATGACTCCTATACCTCCCAACACTGCCTCTTCGACTCTAGGCAAAATGAATTTTTTACAATCTTCACAATGATGACTCTTTCACAAATAACTTTACAATGATGACTCTTTTACAAATGACTCTTGGCCTTGATACTTCTTCACAATATGCAGATGGTTGTCATGTCTTCAAAGGATGTCCCGCTGCAATGCCTCCTTTGATTTGATACTTCAACTCTTGAAAGCTTGCTTGATGTTGTACTTGAATCTATGCAAAATTTGCCTGACAAAACCAAACCCAAAACAAAACAAAATACCCTTCACTTACCTCTGCCTGCAAAACACATGTAAGTGCATAATAATGAATAAATACAAATTAAAATTACAATGCGTACCAGAAGTGTGCTTGTCACTTTTGTTGTTGACTTGTTGCCACAGTAGACAAAAACTCTCACTCTACATATAGGCATGGATTCTATGCAAGACTATATCCAAAACTAACCTAAAGATATATACAATAAAAATTGATGACAAACCCTAGACTTGTGTTGGACCAAGTTCTAAGTACAACAACAAATACCATTCTATCAACTATGACAAGACAAGTAACATGAACTTACAACATTATATAGATATAACAGAATTGGTGTAGCATCAAGAATATGTAGCACCAAATGTGTGGTATCAAGAATAGGACATCCCAAATGTGGCATCAAAACTAACTGTAACATATAGAGACATAGAGATATAATCGAGACCCTATATGTAATTACGTTGTCCTGCAAAAACATATGTCAGAGATGATACTCATATTTCAAAAGTAAATACTAATCATACATATCTTGGTGTAGGAAACTTACCCTTGACTGTTCATGTGTTGTCCTTACTACAGTGATCCTTGAATGCATGTTTTTTCTTGTTTTCTTGGAGCTCAATATTGAATCTGTTGTATCTATGTAATTTCGGATCTCTAGGGTCTGAAATTTCGTCCTGTGGTAGCCTTGTGAGTCCTCTTTCTAACCCCACGGGTCTGATCAAGATCGGATTCTTCAAGAAAGAGTTATGCCCAATCCCCTACGATGACCTGATTATAGACTGGTTCAGTAGAGCGAACTTGTATGAAGTGCCACGTGTCACTATTGCGAACATCGGCCCTGAAAACGCTACTCAACAAACTACAGTTCATCCTCTTTCTCTGACTATTTACAAAATTTGAATCCAATGCTGAGAGAGAAAGTTATGACGATTTTCCCAATGTCACATATTCGACATGGAATTCGGGAGCCTATAAAAACCTTAACTTCCTCAGATCATATCTCCGAAAATATAGCGAACCAAGATCTGAAATTCAGTGACGAGATTCATCAAGATTTCAGCTCAAATGGGTCTTAATTTCAACTTTTGAAACTTCGCAACCGAAAAAAAAAAAATACAAAAAAAAGTTATAGCAAAAATGCCACAATGGCTTGTTTGAAGCCACAAAATCCCTACAAGAGGAGGATATGAGGGTCATTATTTATATGAATGTCTTGAGTGGAGAGGGTCCTCAACAAGTGGATGTTGGAGAGATTTTAGGAGAAAAAAAAAAATTATTGACCATTCAATGACCACAACAAATTATGAGTGCCATGCCACAACCCCATAGGGTTTTAGCCCACTAACTGGGGTTACTAACTTCAAACATGAATATCTCTCAAACCGTGAAGAATTACTTGGCATGCCATATATCAAAAGAAACATCTCGACGAGCAGAATCCATCTAGAAGATCATTGACTTAGAATAGAGTAAGTTGCAAGTCAAAATGCCCATGCAAGAATGTGGTAGCCCTGGTGCTGCTTGGGTTGACATCAATGACAACCAATGATCAACACTTGGGAGCAAAGGGATCGGGATCATCATCAAAGGTTGAGCGCATAGGAGAGAGGTAGGCCATCTCCCTTTCCCATTTGTCATTCTGATTTAGGTTAGGAAAGTTTGCTTGTTTTGTCACAGTTGTTACTAGACCCACACATTGGGCTAGAGGGATCTCTTCTATTCATAGAGGGGATTGCCTGGTTAATGAATTAGCGACTCCATTGGGGAGCCTATAGCCCTTTCAACATCTTTCTTATGTTTGGTCTTTTGATCAATTTGGCCAACCGCTGAATTATCAGTCATTTGGATTCTGTATAGGGTTGCACTTTGAGTGATTACTGCTTTAGATTGTTAAGTCTGGACTGATGGTTGAATTTCTTTTTATTTTTCCTGTCCAGCATGTTTTTGCCTAGAACACTCGCACTGCCAACGCGTTTTTTTATAACAATCGTGCTGAAACCCTTGTCAACACAGGTTTGACTATAACAGTCGAGTTGATCCCAGAGAATTAAAAAATTTTAGGGTTTTTGTATAGGGTCCATTATATCTTGACCTCTGAGGTCTTTCCCTACCCTGTATGCTTGGATTTATCATTGTTTTGACTGATTGTCTTGATTAATTGCAAAATTTGTCTCATTAACTTTGAAGTAAGGTGTGATTGAGTCTTAGGGTTTTAGGTCAATTAGTCTTCACTTGTTGCTTGTTTGTGTCATTGGGATACTGGTTTTGATGATTGATTGAGTGTTGTTTTTCTGTGGAAATCATTGAGAAACATTATTTTGCATTTGTTTTACCTTGTATTTCGAAATTTTCTTTTCAATTGCATTACTTCAATTTGCATTTGGAAATCATTTTTGTTTTTAATCAAGCATAGATTACATTGTTTGATTCTCCAGTTGAAGGAACTGCATTATCGTTTGATTCAAAAAGAAAAGTGAGAGTTCATATAAGTGCATCTTGGTATAAGTGAAAATCATTTTACTTTTGAAAAGTTGCATTTGGGAAGTGAAAAAGTAAAAAAATAGTTAAGGGCACTCTGTTCACTACATTACTGCTTGTTGCATCATTGTTTGAAATTTCATCGAATTGGAAAATAATCATTTTCTCATATAGCTCCATCTTAGATGTTCAGGTGACATCACTTTGAGCCATAAAACTGAAACATAATTCAATATAAACATTAAAATTTACTCAATTAACCTAAGGAGCATTTGGAACTTAACGAAAACATTTAGAGGTCTAGGCTAGAGATGTGTTCCGGCGTCGTTAAACGTAGGAGTTGTCGTTATTTGCCAGAGTTGTATCCCGGGGGTGAAATCTCGTTCCACGTACGAAAGTGTATATGACTATTCTCAAGTACTTTCAGGTATATCAGAGGCGCTCCACACATAGTAAGTATATGGGAACGCTCTCATGGAACGATTACGCATCAGACAGCACTACTACTCCCACGTACCATCATGTATATGTTGGGAACCCCCTATAGGTTGTTATCCATCCATAGGTAACTAAGTCGACTGCCTTGGAGACGTGATACACCAAACACAGCATTCGGGGAGATTGTCTGCCTGTACTTCTTGGTTCACTAGGAGGTATTTTGCAGTTCACGGATACTTGGTAAACCCTTTTTGCCTAGCTTACCCCTTTTTTATTTTGATTTGTTAATTTCTGAAACCAATTATTTGATCGCGGAAAAACATCCTTCCTGTGGAAATACTCCTTTGTAAATCTTAGGTTGAGACCAATGGCAACAGTTCCTGAGTCTACCAATCAAGGAAACTCCCCTGACGGGAATCCTAGTCCTTTTCCTTCTTTTGGAAATGTTGGTGCTCCCTATATGGGAACGTTGTTCCTTCCTAGTTTTACCATTAGTTTGTCGATATGGTTATTTTCGACCCCTATGGTTCTGAATATTCAAATTCCTCCTCAACCAAGCTCTCCTCCACCCGAGCAATATCAACCTCCAGTTGATCCTAAAGTTGACCCTTTGCCTTCTTCGCCCATTCGGTGTTCTTCCTCTTCTTCTTCTCCGTCTGATGAAAAAAATGCAAGTTAGTAACTGAGTGGATAAGAAGAAGAAGAAAAGGAATATTAAGAAGAAGAAAAATAAGCAAGGAGGAAACCAAGCAGTCGATGTTACTCAACCAGGCTCTCCTCCAGTTGACTCTTTGCCTTCTTCACCTATTCAGTGTTCTTCCTCTTCTTCTTCTTCGTCTGGTGAAAAAATGCAAGTTAGTAACCAGGTGGATAAGAAGAAGAAGAAAAGGAAGATTACGAAGAAGAAAAATAAGCAAGGGGGAAACCAAGCAATAGTTACTCAACCAGGATCTCCTCCACCTGAACAATATCAACCTCCTGTTGATCCTAAAGTTGACTCTTTGCCTTCTTCACCCATTTGGTCTTCTTCCTCTTCTTCTTCTTCGTCTAGTGAAAACATGCAAGTTAGTAACCGGGTGGATAAGAAGAATAAGAAAAGGAAGATTAAGAAGAAGAAAAATAAGCAAGGGGGGAACCAAGCAGTCGATGTTAATGATGCAATTGATGTTGAGAAGCCTTCCAATCAACCTCGTAAAGTGAAATTCCCTTGCAAGCTTTGTAAGGGTGACCACCTTCTTTGATATTGTCCTAGTATTCCCAAGGTCTGAGAAGTGTGGTCCAAAAGTTCATATCAACCTTTGTCATTGGCCTCTAGAGATCATGCTGGTGATAAACCTTCAACTAGTGACAATAAACCCATGGGAAAAAGGAAAAAATCAAATTTCCCTATAGGTTATGTGAAGGGCATCATCCGATTCACCTTTGTCCTTATATGGATGAAGCCTCAAAGTGTCGGATAACCTTACCGCTTCTCAGCCTCTCTTCCGACTAGTTATCGGAAGCTTTCCCTTAATCCTCCACTAGTTAATCGAGTGATTGATCAAAACTCATCTTCGGTCAATCCCACTCTCTCTGAAAATGAATCTCATGAGTCCATTTCGGACCAACCATTGGTCGAGAAAATGGTTGACCCAATTCCGATCTCAGTTGATCGTATGTATCCAGTAGAGAGTGAAGTTCATACCGCTCAAGTTCTTCTAGTTTCTTCATATTCCAAAGAATTAGGTGGCAATCCTCCTGTTCCTATGGTACAAGGGAGTGATCCTCCTATTCCTACAATACAAGGGGGAAATCCTCGCATTCCCTAACACAAGAGGGTAGTCCTCCCATTTCGATGGAACCCTCTCCAAGTAGTTTAGTCACTTTCTTTGGTTGGAGTCGACTACTAAGATATCGTCTTCCTTCTCATGTGCCTTTTCAGATCACAGTATAGGTTTATCATATACACGTACCTAGCACAATCATAGATGAAGGTGCATCTGTTAGTATTTTCTCATAAACTACTTGGCAAGCTTTAGGTTCTCCGCAGCTTGTGCTCGTTACCCTGAATCTATTAGCTTTTAACAAAGGAACCAGTCAACCGTTAGGGATCCTTCCTAAGTTGCCCATTACATTGCGAGGAAAAATCGTCTACTTTGATGTGATAGTTGTCCAAGGCCCTTTGGATTTTAATTTACTCCTTGGTCGTGACTATCTTTATGTCATGGGAGCTCTTGTCTCTTCTCTCTTTTGTGTCATATGTTTCCCGCATGAAGGAAGAATTGTGGCCATTGATCAGCTTTCGTTCATTGGTCCTAATTTCACTCCCGATCAACCATCTTCTCTAAATGGTCCATATACGCAAGTGGTATCTTTCCCGCCACAGGTTAATTATGTGGCCACATGTTCCATGCCCACGTCTAGTGATGATCTAGTCAGTGATATAGTGCATCATGTACTGGGGACATTGGAACCCGCTCTTTCCATTAGATCCCTTGGCAAGTACCCCTTCTAGAATGTTGTTATCCCATCTAATGAGAACCTCTTGGAAGCCATGGTCTCTTATAGCCCATAATCAAGGTCATGAGGATAGTTCTTTTACTACGTCGACCTTGTTAAAAAATGAAATAGGTCCCCCTGAGGATAGTTCTTTTACCGTGTCAACCTCATTAAACAATGAAACAAGGTGTCGGAGGCAGAGTTCCTTTACTTGTTTCAAGCTCAGTAAAAAATGAAACAAGGTGTCATGAGCATGGTTCTTTTCTTGTGTCAAGCTCGTTAAACAATGAAAGAAATCCCCTTCCAATTCGATCTTTGATTAGATCTCGTAAAATCCCAGTCGAGTTTTTCACTTGATCACGTAAGTGAACCTTCATTCCATCCACCTATTAGTAACCAGTAGTCTACTTCAGTGAATGAAATGAAGCCTGGGGGGCATGTACCTCGAATTAAGTCATTATGCTTGAGGCATGCAAACTCATCTCAAGCATAGTTTATCTTCGTTTCAAGCTTGTGTAAAAATGAAACCAAATCCAAGCATAGTTTGTTTTTTTTCAAGCTTATGTAAAATTGAAACCAAATCCAAGCACAGTTTTTTCTCATGTTTCAAGCTTGCGAAAAAATGAAACTATCTTCAAGTATCCTCAAGCATAGTTTCCCATGTTTCAAACTTGGTTAAAAATGAAACCATTCCCACTTTACCTCTCATGATTGCCATCTTTATCAGTCTATTCCGCTAGAGGAGCCTTGCCTTTTTTTATTCCATCGCCACCATCTCTTTAGCCGTTCATATCCTTTCACTTGCTTGCTTTACCCTAGCCTGGGGAACATCTGCAATGAGTGGTCTTATTAGCGAGCCTCTTGACCTTTACATGTTTTGAGTAGTTCCATCATGACCGGAACAAGTTGCTATCCTTTTATACCACTCGTTCTTCCAAGCGAAGTCATTTTAAGCTCTTTTCTGACTCTCGAAATATGAAAAGATTGTCGAGCACTTGTCTTTTCGAACTCATAAAAGTAAATGAAACGATGTCTACTCAGTATAAGTTTAACCCTTTTTCAAACTGAGATAGACTCTTGTACGAAAAAGGAATACCTTAGTCAACCATGACTAAGAGGTTATCTCGAATATCGTTTTCTACCTTTTCGAATTCGAGGGACTTGTGCCGATGTGGGTGGGGGTGGTATGCGCAAAATCCTCTGCCTTATCAAATGGATCGCATTTAGCGGGGAGACCTTCGCGAGCTCTTCCTTGTCCCCTAGTGGAGGTGAAATCAAAGGGCTATTCTCTAGTCCCTTACTTCCTTCGTTTCTGTAGGTTCTTCCACTTCGCGTAGCTCCGAACATCAATGTAACTGCATAACCTCTTTTCACACAATAACTTTTTAATCCAAGTATTCAGAGACTTTAAGTACTTACCTCGCGGTCCTTTAAGGAAGCATCGCTCTACCTCGCTATAACTGACCGAAGTGTCTACCGCGAATTCAGTGATGAATCCTCTTATAATTTGATCGAGCCATTGATCAACAGCGTGCGCGACATTATCCTCTAATGCTTCTAATCTGCGCACTAACTTTGGGGTCCACACAATAGGACCGTCAAGCTTCCACCTCCTTGGCTATCTACTAGCTTCGCAATCCACTTGTACAGCTCAGTAGGGAAGGATACGAAGAAGATTTCGTGGATCTCTGTGTACAGGTAGCAGCCTAACCAATCTTCGATTGTCAGTCGCTGGTTCCTGTTCTCCTGCGCCGCGAACTCTTGAATTCTCTTGTCCAACCAACCTTTAATTTCCTTCTTAGTTGGATTCCAATGATATGACATCAAACATCTCTATGCAGATTTCGGTCCCCGCAGGTGAACAGATTCACAAGCAATTTCCTAAGCCATATGGCTTCGTACGAAGTTGTGCTATTTGCCATATATTCTGCTTCAACTGAGCTCAGAGCCACGAATTTCTGTTTCCTACTACACTAGGAGGTTATGTTGAAACAGTACCCAGTTGTACTTTTCCGGAGTACTGAACTTCCAACCCAATCTACGTCAATGAACCCGCTCAACCTAATGCCATTGCCTCGGGTGTACAATAGTCCATGCTCGATTGTTCCTTGTATATACCTGAGAACATGTTTAGGTGTTGCCCAGTGTGCCCTCTTGGCTTCCAGCATGAACAGGCTAAGGGTGTTGACAGCGTAACAAATGTCTGGCCTGGTATTGACCAAATACATCATGGAACCTATAGGCTCCCTATAGAAGGTAGGATCAACGTCTTTATCTTTTGATGAATCAATCTTCTTCCAGTTGGTAATCATTGGAGTAGCCATAGGTCTACAGTCCTGCATCCTGAATCTCTTCAAGATCTCTGTAGCATATCTCCCTTGTCTAAGGAAGATCTCACCCTTCTGCTACCAAACTTCCAACACCAAGAAATAATGCATCTGTCCCAAATCCTTCATGTCGAATTTTGTGGCTAGGTTCTTCTTGCAATCTTTGATGAACCTGGATGATCTTGTATGGAAAAGATCATCCACATATAGCACCAGGATTAGAGGCTCATTCTCTACGACAAGATGGTAGAGATTAGGATCTGCGTCACTCTTGACGAACCCCATCTTCTGCAAGTAGCCATCAATTCGACTGTACCATGCTCTAAGTGCCTAGTTAAACCCATACAAGGCTTTCTTTAATCTGCATACATGATATTTCTTCTCATGTGTCTCAAAACCCTCTGGTTGTTCAATGTATACTTCTTCTTCTATCACCTCGTTCAAGAATGTCGTCTTGACATCCATCTGGTGAGTCTCCCACCCCATCTGTGTTGCAAGGGATATCACGATTCTAATAGAAGTATACCTGGCCACTGGGGCGAAGGTTTCTTCGTAAACTATCCCTTCCTTCTGAGCATACCCCTTAGCCTCAAACATGGCTTTGTATTTCTCCACACTGCCGTCTGCAGCATATTTGACTTTGTAGATCCATCTCGAACCTACCACTGACCTGTCCTGATTCCTAGGTACCACTTCCCAGACATCATTGACCATTATAGAACTATAATCCTCTACCAAAGCATCTACCCGTAATTGATGTTGAACGGCCTCCTGAAGACTAGAGGGTTCCCCAACCTGAGCTACTAGGGCCTAGTATCTTTCTGGCTTTCTTCACTCCCTTTTATCATTCTTGGGTGCACCAATGAAGTCCTCTGCATCCTGTAGAATCTATCAGAGTTCCCGGCTCATTCTTCCACTGGTAGTGGATACATCTATCAGCTCTTCCTCTTCCTGAGATTCCTCTTGTTCTGAAGCTTTGCCTTTAGAAGAACTGCTAGTACTAGTTTCTGCTGGTCGAAGTGGCTGGACCAATGGATCGTCTTTTGACTGCTCCTCGGAAGGCAATTCTCGGGATTTCCTAAAAGCTCTGTCCTCCATGAACTTCGCATCTCGCCAAACTACCACCTTTCTACTCCTTAGAAGATAGACTCTATATGCCTTAGCATTCTCGCTATATTCCACAAGATATCCTTTCTCAATAGTTTGATCTAATTTCTTTCTCTTTTCTTCGAGTATATGGCAATACACTAGACTCCCAAATATCCTGAAATGACTGACTTCAGGTGTCTTCTCGACAAAGACCTTTTCCGGAGTGATTTTGACCAATGCTCTGTGTGGAGTCCTGTTTTGGACATAAACTATCGTGCTACATGCTTCTGCCCACAAGAATTTAGGCATATCCTGATCATACAACATTGCCCTAGCTGCTTCCACAATAGTCCTATTTTTCATTTCTCCTACTCCATTCTGCTCCGGATTGTAGGGAGTTGTCCACTCTCTCCCAATGCCTTCCTTAGCGCAAAAATCGGTGAAGTTCTTGTCAACATACTCTCCACCATTGTCTGAGCGCAACACTTTTATCTTCTTTCCTCTCAAATTCTCCACTAAAGCCTTTAACTCTTTGAATCGACCAAAAAGCTCATCCTTCGTTTTTAGAAAGTAGATCCAAGTCTTCCTAGAATGGTCATCAATGAAGGTGACGAAGTATTCGGCACCACTAAGAGCTTTTGTGGACATCGGTCCGCAGATGTCCGAGTGTATCAATCATAACACACTCTTAACCCTATTGTTACTTCTGGAAAACGTTGCTTTGGCCTACTTGCCCAGAGTGCACCCTTTGCATACATCATCTCATTTGGTACTTAGTTTTGGAACTCCTGATACTGTTTTCTTGAGAATTCTTAGAGCCCCATGGTGTAAGTGTCCCATCCTCCTATGCCTTAGTTCATTCAAATCTTTGTCTCCATTACTGCCTATCAGTGCCATTGTTGATTCTAGCTATAACCTGTACAACTTGTTACTTCTGATTCCAATCTGGGCCTTCTTTTTCCAACTAGGGTGTTTGACATATACTTACTCCTTAATGAAGAAAATGTCATAGCCCTTGTTTTGAAGTTGAGGTACATAGAGTAAGTTCATCCCCAATGCTGGCACATACAGCACATTGGTTGCTCGAAGCCTCTCTCCCACTTCGGTTTGAAATACTACAGTACCATTTCCTACTCGGGTACACTTTGCCTTATTTCCCATGGTGATCTGAAAATTCATTCTTTCTTCCTGATAATCTAAAAAACATTCTTGAATTCCTGTCATATGTCAAGAAGCTCCACAGTCTATATACCAAACCTCATAGGATGCAGAGTTTGCTAAGCAAGCGGCTTCTTCTTCCAATCTGGAAGCTAACATAGAATAATCCTAATTCATGTCCCTTATACATTCCTCTGGAAATTTGCGCAAGTCCCATTGACTGGATGCCTCTGCATCATGCTCTTGACCCATAGTTGATTTTCCTCTCCTATTGTTGAATCTCTGCTTTGATACCATGTTAAAATTTCTACACTGAAATTCCACTACAGCAACTGATTTATTTCACCTACTTATTATTCACAAAAAGGTATTTACAAAATCCCTTCAACAAATCTTTATATAAATTATACTGCAGTTATCACACAATTACCCAGAGAAACATACATGCACGAGAACCAATCACATCAACACAGTTGTTTTTGCACAAATGTGCCCGAAAAAACCCAATGAGGGAAAACCGGTGCACCAGATGAGGGCTTTATTAATCTTCAGCAACAATTGCTTTTGCAAGGAATGCTTTTACATAGAAACAAAATGAAAGCCCCTGAGACTTTCCCTTTGAGACTTTCTGGAAAGCCCCTGAGACTTTCCCTTTGAGACTTTCTGACACTTTGGAGACCCTGCTCCCACTCCTGTGTCACCTCTGTGTCACTCTACGTGGCTCTGAGTGGCTCTGCGTCCCTCTCTATTAGCCTGTGTGAGGGTTGCGTCTCTCTCTGCGTTGTCTCCCATTGTCCTTGCATCACCTCCTCCTCTGTCATTGCCTGCTATTGATGCCCTCCACTTCCTTCACCCTGCAACTCTCCCTCTGAAATCGATCTCCTTCTCTTGAGAATCGATTTTCCTTGAGATACTGAGTATCTGTCAGTGTGTCTCCAAAGGATCCTCAAGTCTCCTCTTATACTTTTCCTATTGATGTATCAATGGTCGAGATTAAGTCCCTAATCAACGGCTAAGATTAAAACAGACTTGATCCTCATCTCTTAGAAGCTTCTCACCCTTATCTTTATTAATACCCATTAATATTTTTATTTTCCTAAAGTTAGAGTTAGGGACCCATTAAAAATATTAATTATTTTAATAACTCCTCATCTGGGTGAAATTTTTCAAAACGATTTCTGGGTCTTGGAGATCTCATGTGCCTTAGCCTCTCCTCCAAATTTCAAGGCTAGAGCACATTCGATGCTACCAAAAATCAACAGGACCCTTCGATGTGAGGGCCACATTCTCCTCCTTCACCTGCTTCTGCCCGCTATTGTTGTCACTGATGGAGCTCTTTAGAAGAACTAGCTTCAATTCCTCCTGCTGCAAGTCAGCCCACTTCCTGCCCCAATCTGGTAGCTTGTCTCTACCCAGTATACTTTGGACAAAACTTGCCACTCTTTAGAGACATTATTTAGTGTCAATCTCACAAGCTTTGTGGGTTGAGGCACTGCCCCAATAGCTGACAACTGGTCTCGGACCTCCTGAATCCTAGTGAGGAAGGGGTCTATGCCTTTCCCCTTCTGCATCGTGATGCATCTTAGCTTCTCGTCTATGTACATCTTTTGCTACTTGGAAGTGCCCTAATATAGCGTGCCAAGAGCACCCACATCTCTTTGGCAATATCCTTGCCAACTATGTGTGAGACTATATGGTCTCGGACTCCATCCAAGATCAACCATTTCGCCCATACCATCTCCTTTTTGTACTCCTTCAGTGGATCTGCGTCCTAGGGCACTGCCACAATGCTGTGTATATACAGCTTCAGGCCATATCCATCCAACAGGAAGGACATCCTAGCCTTCCAAATGACATAGTTGGAGGAGCCATCCAACCTATCCTGATCTCTCAACCCAGCTATGGCCATCTCAACGAAATGTCGAAAATCTCCTCTTTCCTTCTGCTTAGATGTCACTCACTTATTCGCATTCCCTTCTGGAGTGAGAAGATCTGCTCACAGCGACTGTTGATCTGCGAGGAAAAATCGAACTTCTTGAAACTAGAAGTTCCCTAAAGAAAATTTTCCCTCAGCATGTGCTCTTCTTCCTTCCACCCGACGTTGGCTCTGCTCTAGCAAATTGCTACAAACCCACAACGTCCAACTAGAGATCTGCTCCACGAAAATACTGAGCTGCTCCCTCTACCTCTGGAATCACTCGATCTATAGAAATCGAATTTTCGTGTCCCTCACTCAGAAAAATCGAATCTCCTCAAGTAACTCGACCTCTTGGCAAAGTAATTGCGCTGCCCTTGGGAATTCCAGCCTACTGCCCACAATGAGCAACGAAATTCCGTCTCTCTTCGCCTCTAAGCTCTCTCGCTTCTAAGAGACGAGGATCAAGTCTGTTTTAATCTTAGTCGTTGATTAGGGACTTAATCTCGGCCATTGATTCGTCAACAGGAAAAGTATAAGAGAAGACTTGAGGATCATTTGGAGACACACTGGCAGATACTCAGTATCTCGAGGAAAATCGATTCTCAAGAGAAGGAATCGATTTCAGAGGGAGAGTTGCAGGGTGAAGGAAGAGGAGGGCATCAGCAGCAAGCAGTGACAAAGGAGGAGGTAACGCAGGGACAGTGGGAGACAACGCAGAGAGATACGCACTCCAGAGGAGAGACACAGAGCTTACGCAAGCTGACACAGAGGGACGCAAAGCCACTCAAAGCCACATTGGGCCACGCAGAGTGATGCAGGGGTGACGCAGAAGTGGGAGGAGGGTCTCCAAAGTGTCAGAAGGTCTCAAAGCGAAAGTCTCAGGTATTTTCTTTCGGTTTCTCTGTAAAATCATTCCTTGTAAAGGCAATTGTTGCTGAAGATCAATAAAGCCCTCATCTGTTGCACCGGTTTTCCCACATTGGGTTTTCCCAGGGACAATTGTCCAAAAAAATGGTGTTGATGTGATTGGTTCTTGTGCATGTATTTTTCTCTGGGTAATTGTGTGATCAGTGTAGTAGAATTTATTTTAATATTTACTAAAGGGATTTCGTAAATAACTTATTATGAATAATAAGTAGGTGAAATAAATCAGTTGCTATAGTAGTACAATTTCAGTTTAGAAATTTTCACAGAATTTTCCTCACCCCACAAGCAATCTCCCAACACAACTTGCCTTCATAATTTCGGCCCTATGAGCCTCTGCATAACTAACTAGACGTCTAGCCTCATACTAGACTCTGATGAAGTCGTTTTTCATTCTGCTAACCAAAAAGACGCTTCTCCAGCACTCTGGGACTCCTTCCCGATCTCAGGAACTGAAAACGTCAATCTCTCCCAACAAATCGACTTTGCCTCTAGAGGCTACTGCACTACCCCAGTGTCAGCCTCTCTGTGGCTCTCTTGCCCCTCTGTAAATGCACTCACAGGATCTGGAAACCTTCCTCCGGCTTCACTGTCTCTGCCCCTCCCTCACTGCTTCAATCTCACTAGCTCTCTCTCCGGAAACTCATTATTGCTACTCTGGAAATCTATCTGCTCATGAAATCGAACCTCTCAAGTGTTCTCTCCAAGTGCCCATCGACTTCTTCTTATAATCCTTTGTTGGGACTCCAATGGCCAAGATTAAATCTTAATCAATGACTAGGATTAATTTGAAGTCGATCCATGTGAGTTTCTAGATCATTCATGCCTAATCTCAATTAATACTGATTAATTCATCATATTCCCTAAGCTTAGACTTGGGAAATATTTTAAAAATTGTTGATAATCTAATTAAGACACTTCTAGGTAGAATTTCCAAGAGTGATTTATGGGTTTTGAAGATCTCATGTATTCTAGTCTCTCCACCAAATTTTTTTGCTAGAACACATCTGATGCTACAAAAACTAACATCAAATGCATGTGCGATGTCATCTTTATTAGAAAGCCAAAAGGTTCAAAATGTTGTTCTATGCATAAGTCTTTTAGTGGAAGACTAGCCTCTGTCACCTTTTCAAAGAGAGTCTAAAAGCACTATTGAAAGAAGATCTATCTGTGCATAAAAACCAAATTCATTAAGGATTTCATTAGAAGATTTGAGCATAAGTTTGAAATACTAAGGTCGAAGTTCTAAGCACGTTTTGCAAAGTCAAATCCGGATTATGTAAAGGAAGCATTGAAACAAAAATATCATAAACGAAATTAAAAGGCTACAAGAAGGAATTCGAGATTTCCTTCTCTCACCCACAGTGATGATTTCATAATATAGATCTACAATGAAGTGATAGCTCTGCATATAAAAGACGAGTTTTTCTAGCACACATATACAGGACTCAAGCCTAGTTAACCACAGGGTGAGCCGACCTACGGAGTAAAAGAAAAGAACTTGTGATATGTGATCCACTAGGTTGTGAAATTTTTGAATATGCATATCCACAGTGATGAATTTGGCATATATTTATACATAGTCTGAATCTAATCAACAGTGAGCCGACATCCTCTCTTGTCGTCGAAAAGGTATATTTTCAAATATATGTATTATGGTATTGAAGGCCTTTTGTAATTATTAAGAAAAGGCTCTATCAATAGGGAACATGTTTAAGGGTTTTGTCTTGAAAGCCCTTTTCCTAAAGCATAGTCATGAAGAAGCTACATTGACTATTCATATTGAAAAGGAAGCCCTATCATATAAGTTGCAAGTAGTGAGTAAGGTCACTATAGTGTAATTGTGACATCAAGGTCATTTCCATGAGATCATTATAAGACAAGTTCTGTTGTGACAGTCATCGTTGGAGCATTCAAAAATCAATTGACAATTTTGATAAAAGAGAACTTCAAGAGAGTTTTTGATATCATTGCATACATAGTCAATTCTCTGGACCTGTGCATCTTTGACTTACAAGTAGAAAAGCAGGATCCTACATACCCTCAAATCAAAAGAGGCAAGATGGATATAATACCTTGAGCAAATGCACATCTTGAGGGAAAATGATGAAGAAACCATGGCATCCGGAATTGCAGGCCACTACAACAATAGTATGTTGGTATATTTTATTAAGGGTCCAACACGTACTATTGTGGGGTTAGTGGTACTAGGGTTTGTTGTTAAAACTATTGATATAGGTATTGATATCTGAAAACCTTCATTGGCATATGTAAAAACCCTAGTCATATGAAAACCCTAACAATGTTCCCTCAAAGAACCCTAACCCTCGGTCTTTAGGGTTTGTGCACAATCTTAGGCTCATGTCTAGTAGGCATGGATAAGGTTGATAAGTTATATATGGAACCCTTGGTCTAGGGTTGACACTTGAAAACCCTAAGAATTCAACCTCTATGTCTCATGGTAACCCTAGATTTACATATTGACATCATGTTTTTGTTATTGTATACCTCGCTTGGGTGTACTTGTCGATGAATGTTGTAGGTATAGGAAGTAAAGAAAGAAGGATATGCAGATCCTTTGTTTTGGTAAGCATGATGAAAGGAGGGAACTATAAAGACCCTTGGATTCTTGGGCACTATGATGTATAAAGACAGATTCATGATATGATCGTGGGACTGTGGATGCATGAAAAGAATTAGTAGTAGAATACGATAGAATTCATAACCCTGATATAGCAATCAACTAGCCGATATAAAGATTTTGTTGCAAGCAGATAATATGGATCATTTTTGGATCCTCCTTTGTAATGTCATGGAGTGACTTCTTCAACTTGGAACAATGGCCATGATGATTGTTATCCTTTCTATATGTTTTGGAGTAGGGCTACATGATTTGCTGAGATATGTTCTACTAAAGACTCTGATGAAGATTGAAGGAAGACCTTGATGTTGATAAAGACGTGATATAGTAGGTTCTGCTCAATCTTGCTATATGAAAAAGATTCACTATGATGACTCCATTGGCTTATTGCCTTGGTGCTTAGTCTAAAGAGCTGAGTACTCCATAAGGGAAAATATCATAGCATGTTGCAGATGATTTGATGATCATGTTAGAGAGAGAGTCATGTTCAAGCTTGATGATGATTAGTTGTGAATATGCAAGTGATGAAGATGATGACATAACAAATGGCCATCATAAAGAGGTAACTTTAATTTGATGTTCAGTTTGATATTTGGACTCATTTGGTTGAATTGAAACAGGGCTACCGAAATAGGGTTGTAGAATGTCATCTACAACTAGTACACGTGTGATTGGATAGAAGATCCTGAAAGAAGAATGACTTAAAAAAGGTAGTTGTATGAAGGATAACAAGATGTGGACTAAAAGATTACTTTCTGAGGAAGAAAATGGATGACATGACTGCTATTGTTTGTTGAAAGGAAGTGATGCAGACGATGGCCTATGCCCTACAAAGAAGTTATGAAGAAGGAAGAAAGGCTACATGATGAAGAAGCTTTAGTTTATTTATAACATGATGATGTTGTATATAGAGGGCTTTGTGAGGTTCAAAGAAAGCTCGCACATGTGATGATAACAATAGAGCCCTAAGAGCTACTATCATAGTAGTTGATGATTGACACTTCTCCCTAATTGAGAGAGAGCTCCACCCTAGTTGAGAGGGAGTGACAGACATGGTTCTCTACTTCATGTGTCATGCAATAGACCAGGACTAATAGTCGTTAGTCTTAGTGATATCCGGAGGATTGGGTAAGCATCTAAGATAGATACTCCTTGAGGATTTGGAATCCGAGATAGGAAGTAGTCTGGTGACCAATACTCTTTGAGGATGAGGTACGGCATCCAATAGGTAAGAGTAGTCGAAGAGGAAATTCCTTGATGATGTGTAAATCCAAGACAAGAATGGTCCTAGAAGGACATACCTTCTGAACATCCAGATGGGGTATGTGCCTTAAGAGGTAGTGTGGTTTATCATGCAAAACCTCCCAGCATTATGCTCTGAGCTATTAAGAGATAGAGCTTGTTAGTCAAGGCCTTCCTACGTTGACAATGTTGGTTGTATATTGATCATAACGTTTATGCTTAAGATGGCTTACCAATCTAACTTTTCTTATGAGAATAATTCAACGGAAGTATTGTCCTTGTACCTGTGGTCAATCATTAATAACTCCCTAGTTAAAAGAGTCTTGAAATGTAACTAGTTGTAACGTCCCCAATTTTTACATTATCTTGTGATGATCTTGTGTTAGCTAGGTTGCAGGAGCTGGATTACTCCATTGGTGGGCTTGGAGGGTTTTAGAGAAATTTTATGGATCTGACTAGGATCACTAACCATATTTCATCATCAGGATCAATTCCACACGGTTTGCTCTTGGTTCCGTTGCATACTAACAATTTTCATAAACAGAGTTATTAACATGCATAATTTAATTAATTACACTTTAAGTTGTTTCGAACCGATTACTTGGAGAAACACCCTAGTGTAATAGCTCATTGGAATCGAGGCAAAAAGATCTATAGGGAAGGATGATAAAAAGGAGCTTTGGGTGGCCAATGTTACCACATAGGCGAATTAAGCATTTTTCGGTATTTAAAGTGACTTTAATTAGTTTTTAAAAGTCACTTTATCAAATAAAGAAAGGACAAGTGTTTTTAAATATTTCATTGGAGGGAAAAGGTAAGTGAGTTACAGAAAGGGAAATGAGGGGGTCTCTCCTCATTGATTCATGAATGTTGTGTTGATTTTGGATAGCATCGGATGTGCTCTAGCTCCGAAATTTTGTGGAGGGGCTAGAACAGATGAGATCTCCAAGACCCAAAAATCGTTTGGTGAAATTCCACTTGGATTGTATTTTATTATAATAATTAATATTTTTTATGGGGTTCCTAAGTTTAAACTTAAGAAAATAAAAATATTAATGGGTATTAATGAAAATATGGGTGAAAAACTTCTAAGAGACAAGGATCAAGTCTAATTCAATCTTAGTCGTTGATTAGAGATTAGATCATGGTCGTTGATTCATCAACAAGAAAAGTATAAGAGGAGACTTGAGGGTCAGTTGGAGATACATTGGGCAAATACTCAATAACCCGAGGGAAATCGATTCTCAAGGAGAAAGTTCGATTTCAGAGGGAGAGTTGCAGGGTGAAGGAAGAGAAAGGTATCAGCATTAGTCAGAGACTGAGGAGGAAGTGACGCAGTGCCTCAGAGAGAGCATAGAGGGAGAGCTCAGAGAGATAGCGCAGCTAGGAACATAGTCCTCACGCAGATGACGCAGGGGTGATGCAATCCTCACACAGATGACGCAGGGGTGACACAGTGAAGGCTAGAGGGTCTCTAGGGTGTCAGAATTTCTCCAAGTTGAGGAGGAAAATTATCTCAAGTGTTTTCTTGAAAGTTTCTCTATATGCTGCAAAATCATTCCTTGTAAAGAGATTGTTGTTGAAGAATAATAAATAAACCCTCATCTGTTGCACTGGTTTTCCCACATTGGGTTTTTCCAAGGACGATTGTCCAAAAATAATTGTGTTGATGTGATTGATTCTTGTGCTTGTATTTTTCTATTCTTTTCTCTATGTTATTACGTGACAACTGCAGGAGAATTTACTTTGATATTTACTAAAGCGTTTTGTAAATAACTTATTGTGGAAAATAAGTAGGAGAAATAAATCAGTTACTACAGTAAAGTTTCGTGTTTGAAATTTTCACATGGTATCAGAGCTGAGATCGGGCAACAGGATTAGAGAATCTGCAATGAGTCAGGAGCATGATGCTGGAGCAGCAACTCAAAAAGACTCAAGCAATTCTCCCGAGAAAGAGGAAAGCATCAAGAATATGGATCACGACTATTCTATGTTAGCTTTCAGACTAGACGAAGAAGACGATTGCTTGGCAAGTTCTGCTTCCTCCGAGGTTTGGTATATTGATACTGGAGCTTCTGCGCACATGATAGGAATAAGAGAATGTTTCTCGAGTTATCAAGAAGAACAGATGAACTTCCAAATCCATGGGAAATAAGTCAAAATGTACCCCCATAGGAAGAATTACTATAGTTTTTCAAACAAAAGCAGGGGTTCGGCTTCTAGCTACCAATGTGCTCCATGTGCCTGGATTGGGGATGAACTTACTCTTTGTATCTCAGTTACAAAACAAGGGCTATGATGTTTTCTTCATTGGGAAGAAAGTATATGTCAAACATTCAAGTTGGAAGAAGAAGGCCCAAATTGGAGTAAGAAGTAACAAACTGTATAAGTTACAGCTAGAATCTCCAATGGCACTGATAGGCATCAGTCGAAAAAAAAAAATATGAAATATGGCATAGGAGGATGAGGCACTTACAACATGGGGCTCTAAGAATTCTCAAAAGAACCGTCGTGTGAAACTTCTATCACTGCGACAACTGATTTACTTTTCCTACTTATTTCATCATAAGTTATTCATGAAATTACTTCAACGAACATTAAAATAAATACTACTACAGATATCACACTGTAATACAAAAACAAACATATGCACACATTGATACAGTTATTTTGGACTAATGTCCCCGGAAAAACCCAATGTGTGAAAATCGGTACATCAAGGGAGGATTTTATTATTTAACAATTTTCTAGTACAACATGGTGCCAAACTGGCTTACCCACAGATAGACACCCAGCATAGGCCCTACTAACCTCTGCGTCAGCTTGAAACCCTCTGCATCAACCTATTGAGGCTTTGCGCAACCTCTCTGGCCTTTTGCGTCACTCCTACAGCCTCTGTGTGGATGACACAGGCCCTTCTGGCTCTGCGCAGTCTCTGTTGCCTCTACGTGGCTTCCTATGGCTCTGCGTCTGCCTCTTCTACCTCTACGTTGATCTCCCGTCTCTCTGTTTCGTACTTACTGCCTCCTAACTGCTCTCCAGACAACTGGTTCAATTTCTCAGCAAACCCCGCTTCAGAAATTGAATTGACCGATCTTCCTCAGTGTATTCTCCAAGTGACCCTCAAGCCTCCTCTTATACTTTCCTCATTGATAAATCAACGACCGATATTAAGTACCTAATCAACAGCTAAGATTAGATCTGGCTTGATCCATGTCTTTTGGACCATCCTAACACAGTTTCATATTAATACATATTAATATTTTATTTTCCCTAAGTTTAAACTTAGGTCTCCATTAAGAATATTAATTATTTTAATATCTCCTGAACTGTTTCGAATCTGCCCAAATCCTTTCTGGGTATTGGAGATCTCATGTGCCCCAACCTCTCCACCAAATTTCGTGGCTAGAGCACATCCGATGCTACCCCAAATCAACACTCCCTCTTAGCGAGGAATGTGCTCTAGTAATACTCCTCAATAAGTATCACCCTGATCATCCGACATCGGTTCCCGTGTTGATGTTAAGCCTCCTTGCCCAACATCCTCTGCACTGTTGCATCCCGTACTGTTGTCCATGACTCTGCTACTGCCACTGTTGCATCTGTACAACAGCTCCCTCTACATCTGTGTTGTTGTTGGTCCTTTCTCCCAACACTGCATCTGCACTGCAACTCCCCCTTCATCTATGCTGCTTACACACTACTTCTGAAAGGGGTTCTTTACCATCCCCATCTTTTCCCTGAAGCAGTCAAATTTTGAATTTCTAAGGGCCTTGGTGAGGATATCTGCCACTTGTTCCCCTGTAGGAGTGTAGCTCAATTGTACAGCTCCTCGTTGGACACAATCTCTGACAAAGTGACAATGGATATCAATATGCTTCGACCTATCATGGAATATTGGATTCTCAAAGAGTTTGATGCAACTATGATTATCACAAATGATCCTTGTCGCCTCCATATTTCTTCTGAATACGTTTACCAGTAGTTTTCTAAGCCATATGGCCTCACACAAAGTTGTGCTTGCTGCCATATATTCTGCCTCAGATGAGCTCAGATCCACGGGCTTATGTTTCCTACTACACCAGGAGGTCATTCCTAATCCAATGTTGAAACAGTACCCAGAGGTACTTTTCCGATCCACTGAACTTCCTGCCCAATCTGCATCGATAAATCCACTCAACCTAATATCCTTCCCCTTAGTGTATAAGAGCCCATAATCAATTGTTCCCTGTAAATACCTAATAACATGTTTCGTTGTTGCCCAGTGCACCCTCTTCGGTTCCACCATGAACTGACTGAGGGTGTTGACAACGTAGCAAATGTCTAGCCTGGTATTGACCATACACATCAGGGACCCTATGAGTTCCCTGTATAAGGTGGGATCAACATCCTTGTCTTTTGATGCATCAATCTTCCACCAGTTGGTGATCACTGGCGTAGCCATAGGTCTACAGTCTCCCATCCCGTACCTTTTCAGCATTTTTGTAGCATACCTCCCTTGCCCAAGGAAGATTCCTCCTTTCTATGCCAAACTTCCAACCCTAGGAAATAGTGCATTCGTCCCAGATCCTTCATATCGAACTCTGTGGCTAGATTCTTCTTGCAGTCCTCAATGAGTCTGGATGATCCTGTTAGGAAGAGATCATCCACATATAATACTAAGAAAAGTGGCTCGTTCTCTACAACCAAATAGTAGAGATTCGGATCCTCATCACTCTTAACAAACCCCATCTTCTGCAAGTAGCCATCTATTCGACCATACCACGCTCTCGATGCCTGCTTCAGCCCATACAAGGCTTTCTTCAGTCTACATACATAAGACTTCTTCTCATGAGTCTCAAAGCCCTCTGGTTGTTCAATGTATACTTCTTCTTCTATTACCCCGTTTAGAAATGTCGTCTTGACATCCATTTGATGGATCTCCCATCCCATCTGGGTTGCAAGAGATATCACGGTCCTAATAGATGTACCTCGCTGCCGGAGCGAAGGTTTCCTCATAGTCAATCCCTTCCTTTTGAGCATATCCCTTAGCCACAAACCTGACCTTGTATTTTTCAACACTGTCATCTGTAGCATATTTGATCTTGTAGATCCATCTTGACCCTACCACAGATCTGTCTTGAGGCCTTGACACCACCTCCCACACATCGTTTACCATTATGGAGATATACTCCTCCACCATCGCATCTAGCCAGACCTGACGTTGAGCAGCATCCTTAAAGCTGGCAGGCTCCCCATCCTGAGCTACTAACCCCCGATACCTGTCTGGCTGTTTTTGCTCTCTTTTCTTGTTCCTTGGCTCTCTGATGAAGTTCTCTGCATCATGCAGAATCTGACGAAGTTCCCTGCTAGTTCTTCCTCTGCCAGCAGGTGCTTCTGTTCGCTTCTCCTCATCTTGAGAATCTTCCTGATCTCAAGAAGAATTCTTCACTTTCGTTGGTTGAAGAGGGATGACCAATGAATCCTCTTTCGACTGCTCCTCCAAAGGCATTTCACGAGATCTTCTGAAAGCTTTGTCCTCCATTTACTTTACATCTCATCGTACTACTACTTTCCTGCTTCCTAAAAGATAGATTATGTATGCCTTAGCATTCTCGCTATATCCTACCAGATACCCCTTTTCTGCAGTCTAGTCCAACTTCTTCCTCTTTTCTTCGGGAATGCGGCAATATGCTAAACTCCCAAATATCCTTAAATGACTGACTTTAGGCGTCTTCCCAGTGAAGACCTTTTCTGGAGTAATCTTGCCCAATGCCCGATGAGGAGTCCGGTTCTGAATGTAGACAGTTGTGTTGCATGCTTCCGCCCACAGGAATTTTGCCATATCCTAATCATACAGCATGGCCCTAGCTGCTTCTACAATAGTCCTGTTTTTCCTTTCTGCCACCCCATTATGCGCCGGATTGTAGGGAGTTGTCCACTCTCTTATGATGCCCTCCTTAGTGCAATAATCAATGAAGTCCTTATCAACATACTCTTCTCCATTATCTGAGCACAAGACTTTTATTTTCTTACCTGTTAGATTCTCCACTAGAGCCTTGAACTCCATGAATCAACAGAAAACCTCATCCTTGGTTTTCAGAAAATAGATCCAAGTTTTCCTTGAGTGATCAGCAATGAAGGTAAGGAAATACTCAGCACCGCTAAAAGCTTTGACGAACATAGGTCCGCAGATATCTAAATGTATCAAACCTAGTACACTCTTGGCCCTATGATTGCTCCTTGGAAATGCCGCCTTGGCATACTTTCCTAGAGCGCATCCCCTACATACATCATCTGGTTCCGTACCAAGATCCGAAACCCCTGTTACAGTGCTCCTAAGAATTCTCAAAGCTCCATGGTGCAAGTGACCCATCCTTCTATGCCATAGTTCGTTCAAGTCTTTGTCCCCATGACTGCCTATTAGTGCCATTGGAGATTCTAGTTGTAATCTATACACCCGATTACTTTTGATCCCAATCTGCACTTTCATTTTCCAGCTCGGGTGTTTGATAGATAACTTTTCCTTGATGAAGTAAACGTCATAGTCCTTGCCTTGTAGTTGTGACACGGAAAGTAAGTTCATCCCAATCCTAGTACATGCAGTACATTTGCGGCATGGAACCGTTCTCCTGAATCTGTCTGCAAAACTATGGCACCCTTTCCTACTGGAACACACTTTGCCTTGTTCCCCATGGTGATCTGAAAATTCATTTTCTCTTCTCAATATTCTGAGAAACACTCCTTGATTCCCATCATATGCCATGAGGCTCTAGTGTCCATATACCACACTTCTGATGATGTAGCACTAGTCATGCACACCACTTCTTCTTCCAACCTAGAAGCCAACATAAAGAAATCGAAATCTCTCTCTCTCTTGTGCAATCTTCTAAAAATCTGTATGAGTCCCCTGAGGTGGATGCCTCTGCATTGTGGTCTCGACCCATAACTGATTTTCCCTTTCTGTCTCTGCTTACTTGCCTTGATACCATGTGAAAATTTTATCATTGCAGCTACTGATTTACTTTTCCTACTTATTTCATCATAAGTTATTCATGAAATTACTTCAACAAACATCAAAATAAATACTGTTGCAGATATCACACCGTAATACAGAAACAAACATATGCACACATTGACACAGTTATTTTGGACTAATGTCCCCAGAAAAACTCAATGTGGGAATACAGATGCAGCAAGGGAGGATGTTATTATTCAGCAATTTTCTAGTACAACATGGTGCCAAACTGGCTTACCCACAAATAGACAAATTTCCAACACTTCTTCTAAACCCAACGTAGGCGCTACTAGCCTCTGCGTCAACCTACTGAGGATCTGCACAGCCTCTCTAGCCTTCTGCATCACTCCTGCAACCTCTGCGTGGATGACGTAGGCCCTTCTGGCTCTGCGCATTCTCTACTACCTCTACATGGCTTCCTCTGGCTTTGCGTCTACCTCTTCTACCTCTGCGCTGATCTCCCGTCTCTCTGTTCCGTACTTGTTGCCTCCTGACTGCTCTCTAGACCACTAGTTCAATTTCTCAGCAAACCCCACTCCAGAAATTGAACTGACTGGTCTCCCTCAGTGTATTCTCCAAGTGACCCCCAATCCTCCTCTTATGCTTCCCTCGTTGATAAATCAACGGCTGAGATTAAGTCCCTAATCAACAGCTAAGATTAGATTTGGCTTGATCCATGTCTTTTGGACCATCGTAACACAGTTTCATATTAATACACATTAATATTTTATTTTCCAGAAGTTTAGAATTAAGGTCTCCATTAAAAATATTAATTATTTTAATATCTCTTGAACTGTTTAGAATCTGCCTAAATCCTTTCTGGGTATTGGAGATCTCATGTGCCCCAACCTCTCCACCAAATTTCGTGGCTAGAGCACATCCAATGCTACCCCAAATCAACACATCACGGGAGTTCCAGAGTTAAGTACCAAATGAGACGATGTATGCAAAGGGTGTGCCCTAGGCAAGTACACCAAAGCAGCTTATTCCAAAAGTAACAGTAGGGCTAAAAGTGTTCTAGGATTGCTACACTCAGATATATGCGGACCCATGTCCACAAAAGCTCTTAGTGGTACTGAATACTTCGTCACCTCCATTGATGACCATTCCAGGAAGACTTGGATCTACTTTCTAAAAACCAAGGATGAGGTTTTTGATCGATTCAAAGAGTTTAAGGCTCTGGTTGAGAATCTGACAGGGAAAAGGATAAAAGTGTTGCACTCGGACAATGGTGGAGAGTACATTGATAAGGACTTCAGTAATTTTTGCGCAAGGGAAGGCATCATAAAATAGTGGACAGCTCCATAAAATCCAGAGCATAATGGAGTAGCAAAAAGGAAGAACATGACTATTGTTGAAGCAACAAGGGCAATGTTGTATGATAAAGATATGCCCAAATTTCTATGGGCAGAAGAATTTAACACAATAGGATATGTCCAGAACAGGACTCCTCACAGGGCATTAGGCAAGATTACTCTCGAGAGTGTCTTCACCGGCAAGAAGCCTGAGGTAAGTCATTTCAGAATATTTGGCAGTTTTGCGTACTGCCATATACTTGAAGAAAAGAGAAAGAAGTTGGATCAAACTGCAGAAAAAGGATATCTTATGGGGTATAGTGAGAATGCTAAGGCATATAGAATCTATCTTTCGAGGAATAGGAAGATTGTGGTACGGAGGGATGTAAAGTTCATGGAGGACAGAGATTTTAGGAAATCCCAAGAAATGCCTTCCGAAGAAAAGTCAAAAATGATTCATTGGTCCAACCACTTCAACCAACAAAAATCAGCACCAATATTTCTCCAAAAGACAAGAATCTAGAGGTATCACAATAGGTGGAGTCCCAAGAGGAGGAGCAAATACATCTACCCTCTACCAGTGGAAGAACGAGTCGGGAACTTCGACAGATACTACGGGATGCAAAGGATTTCGTTGGAGCCCCTAGGAACGAAAAAAGGGAGCACAGACAACCAAATAGATACCAAGCCTTGGTGGCTCAGTTTGGAGAACCCTCTAGTTTTCAGGAGGTCGTTCAACATCAAGTATGGGACGATGCTATGCTGGAGGAATATAGTTCCATAATGGTCAATGATGTTTCGAAAGTGGTACCTAGACCTCAGGACAGGTCAGTTGCGAGTTCACGATGGATCTACAAGGTCAAATATGTTGCAGATGGCAGTGTGGAAAAATACAAAGCCAGGTTCGTGACTAAGGGGTATGCTCAGAAGGAAGGAATAGACTAGGAAGAAACCTTTGCCCCAGTAGCCAGGTATACTTCTATTAGATCCGTGATATCCATTGCAGCACAGATGGGGTGGGAGATTCACCAAATCGACGTCAAGACTGCATTCTTGAACGGGGTGATAGAAGCAAAAGTATACATTGAGCAACCAGAGGGTTTTGAGACACATGAGAAGACATCTCTTGTGTGCAGATTGAAGAAAGCCTTGTCTGGGCTTAAACAAGCACCGAGAGCATGGTACAGTCGAATTGATGGTTACATGCAAAAGATGGGATTCGTCAAGAGTGACGCAAATCCCAACCTCTACTATCTGATTGTAGAGAATGAGCCTCTAATTCTGGTGTTATATGTCGATGACCTTTTTTTAACTGGTTCATCCAAGCTCATTAAAGATTGCAAGGAAAACCTAGCTCCAAAATTCGACATGAAGGATTTGGGACGGATGCAATATTTTCTGGGGTTGGAGGTTTGGCAGCAAAAAAGTGGTATTTTCCTTGGACAGGGAAGATATGCTACAGAGATTTTGAAAAGGTTCAGAATGTAGAACTATAGACCTATGGCTACTCCAATGATTACCAACTGGAAGAAAATTGATGCGTCTAAAGATAAAGTTGACCCCACCTTGTACAAACAGCTCATAGGGTCCTTAATGTATCTGGTCAATACCAAGCCAGACCTTTGTTATGCTGTCAACACCCTTAGTCAGTTCATAGTGGAACCAAACAGGGTGCACTAGGCAGTAGTCTAGCATGTTCTCATATATGTACGAGGAACAATCAAGCATGGATTAATATACACCTAAGGCAATGACATCAAGCTAAGTGGGTTCACAAACGCAGATTGGGCTGGAAGATCAGTAGATCGGAAAAGCACCACTGAGTACTGTTTCAACATTGGATCAGGAATGACCTTTTGGTGTAGTAGGAAACAGAAATCTATAGCTTTGAGCTCAGTTGAAGTTGAATATATGGCAGCTAGCACAACATCGTGTCAAGCCATATGGCTTAGGAAGTTGCTTGTGAATCTACTAAGAATGATGGAAGCAACCAATATTTTGTGTGATAATCAGAGTTGCATCAAGCTCTCTGAGAATCCAGTTTTTCATGATCGGTCAAAGCACATTGACATCAGGTGTCACTTTATCAGAGACTGTGCCTAGCGAGAGGCAGTACAATTACGTTACACTTCGACAAGAGAACAGGTGGTAGACATTCTCACCAAGGCTCTATGAAGAACAAAGTTTGTTTATTTCAGGGAGAAGATGGGGATGATTGTCATTAGTATAAGCAGATAGTGAAAGGAGTTGCAGTGCAGCAGTTAGCAGTAGCAGTGCTATGCGCAACATGATGCCACATATTGAGAGGGAGTTGCAATACAGATGTAGCAATGACAGTGACAGTGCCATGGGCACCAGTACAGATTGTAGTACCGCAGTGGATGAGGGGCAACAGGCCAAGCATCAGCAGCGCAGAGGACCGATGCCATGGATCAATGTGATACTTCTTCTGGGAAGTGTTGCTAGAGCACATTCCTCGCTAAGAGGTAGTGTTGATTTTGGGTAGCATCGGATGTGCTCTAGCTCCAAAATTTTGTGGAGGGGCTAGAACACATGAGATCTCCAAGACCTAGAGATCGATTGGTGAAATACCACCCGTATTTTATTTTATTAAAATAATTAATATTTTTAATGGGTTCCTAAGTCTAAACTTAGGAAAATAAAAATATTAATGGGTGAGAAGCTTCTAAGAGACGAGGATCAAGTCTAATTCAATCTTAGCCGTTGATTAGAGATTAGATCACGGTCGTTGATTCATCAATAGGAAAAGCATAAGAGGAGACTTGAAGGTCAGTTAGAGATACACCGGGCAAATACTCAGTAACTCGAGGGAAATCGATTCTCAAGGAGAAAGAGTTCGATTTCATAGGGAGAGTTGCAGGGTGAAGGAAGAGGAGGGTATCAACATCAGTCAAAGACTGAGGAGGAAGTAACACAGTGCCTCAGAGACACAGTGCAGAGGGAGCGCTCTGAAACACAACGCAACTAGGGATGCAGTCCTCACACAAATGACGCAGGGGGGATGCAGTGAAGGCTAGAGGGTCTCTAGGGTGTCAAAATTTCTCCAAGGTGAGGAGGAAAATTATCTCAAGTGTTTTCTTGAAGGTTTCTTTATGTGCTACAAAATCATTCCTTGTAAAGAGATTGTTGCTAAAGAATAATAAATAAACCCTTATTTGTTGCACCGGTTTTCCGGCATCGGGTTTTTCCGAGGACGATTGTCCAAAAATAATTGTGTTGATGTGATTGATCCCTGTGCTTGTATTTCTCTGTTCTTCTCTCTATGTTATTATGTGACAACTGCAGTAGAATTTACTTTGATATTTATTGAAGGGTTTTATAAATAACTTATTGTGGAAAATAAGTAAGAGAAATAAATCAATTACTGCAGTAGAGTTTCGTGTTTGAAATTTTCACATTTGGGTGAGTTTGGAGAAAGAGCTCTTGGAGAGAGTTGAAGGAGAGGGTTGGGGTTTTGGAACCCTAGTCATCATAGCAGACTTCCGTGTTGAAACTAACACCCTAGTTTGGGTTTAAAAGTGAAATCACTCTGATTTCACGAGCTTCAATGAAAAACAAGATTTGCAAAAAAAATGAGGTATCCAAGTTTTATCAGTTGGTTTTGCATCCTTACATAGTATTTTTCTACATTTTATGACAGGTTGAATATTTTCATGGAGAATGAAGAACCATACACAAATTTGAACCAATAAAAGGAGTTTGAGTGCAAAATAATTAATACTCCAACTTCCTCGGGCCCATGAATTGTTGAAAAGGGGTTGCATACTCTATGGTGGGGCCAGACCAAATATTTCCCAAAGAAACATTAGTGTAAAGCTTAACGTGGCTAACGGCGAATGCACCAAGGCAGCACAATTCCCATTGAGAATTATTGATTGGGTTGAGCCCTTTGTGAAGGCAATAGGGAGTCGGGTTAATTTCTTTTCAATGATTGGCCGCATTTCTAACTATGGGGTTGTATTTCCATAACAAGGACGAGTTCTGGGCTCACAAGGGTCGTGTTTCATATTTTCCTCAGGCCGTAGAACATAGCATATTTGATGGCTATGTATATAAGGGAATTGATATCTGAACAGTAAAGGGAGGAGAACCATTATTGGGTGGCATATTCTTGAGTTTGAAGTCACTGCCTTTTCAAATTTGTTTGTGGGTGTCTTGCAGAGCTTGGACGCTGCCACTTTCCCTTGCATGTACTTGTTATAAGGTTCCTGGAGATGCGTTGATGGTAAATTTGTGGGAGAAGCAATTTTAGAAGCCATTACTAGTTGATTATATGTTGGTCAAGATGCATAGCAGCGGTGCAGAGTGTGAACTAGAGGCCACATACTAAGCAGTGTATCTCTGTTGCTCGTGTGAGGAGAATCTATCAAGGGAACAACATTCTTCTTCTATGGAGACCAATCTTACCAAGTTCCTCTTGCATCTTGTTTTGTATTAATCTCTGATATGTAGTGCTCGATATAGTAGATAATAAAAAACTTGAAACTGTTGTCACAAGTTTATTGTGGTATAAAATGAAACACCAGTGATGAGCCTGAGTCTATTCCTTTCATAGATGCTTCTTATTACACTTGTATTCGACATCATAAACTATATTTCCTCTAAAATATTGTACCTTTGAGCTATTTCCCAAACAAACCTCATTTAAAATCCAAGTCAACAATCAGAAAATTCATTGAAAACACTCAATATTACAAGTCAGAATCCTACAGTGGTATCAGAGCCTTAATCTTGGCTCAGTTGTGGGTTGTTAAAAACCAAAGCATGTTTGTCAACAGTGGTTGGGTTCAAAGCGCAGATTATAACGATGGAAAAATGCTTCAAAGTCAAGAAGAATTGTTGGCCCAAAAATTTGAAAATTATGAGAAAAACTTTGCAAAGGTGATAGAGCACATGGAAGCATGGGTGTCATAAATGGTAGTAAATAGAAAAAGAAATAGCAAGTCCAAATGTGAAAATGTAGCCAAGGATCAGGAAGCAAGGATTAAAGATGAAAACCATGACCCAACCTTCCAGGGCAAATTGAGAAAAGTCACTCCTGTTGAAAATGAAGCTATCACAGATTCACCCCAACAGGTTGGGAGGAGAGTTTGGGAGGAAAGGTAATCAGAATTGCTACAGAATGCTTGTCGTCACTTAATGAGATTGTTGAATTAGATGATAGGTACAAACCCAGACCCACCAGTTGATGAGGTAGATCTTGCTCACATGCCTACCTATGCATATAACTTGGAAAACCAAATGAACATGAATGCGGACAAGATTAGGGCAGCCACGAGGCAATATGATGATGCACTGGTATTGGTGACAGATTATTGTTGGAGAAGTGTAGTGCCACATGACAGGTTAGGAGGAGAGTCTTCACTCGCAGATTTTCAGGCTCTCAGGAAGGCATTGGTAGAGATGAAATCTAACTACCTATACCTCATTTCAGACAGAGATCACCTACTCATGCTTACTAAGATATACCATGATGCGGTAGTAGGGAAAGAAGAGGAAGTCGATGGGCTTACTTATGAGCTCGAGATTTCCCAGGAGTCTTTGAAGAGCACTCACATGGCCCTTCAAGAATCAGAGTTGCAGGTTGACCAGCTTGTATGAACTTGAATTGTGTACATTTTTCTATGGCAACCATCACACAAGAGGATGTTAAGGACACTCATGATTAGATAGAGGAGCATATTGCGATAATGGACCACGAGGAGCACCTAAATGAACTGGCACCTACACAGAGGCATGCTCCAGAGGTTTATGATTATAAACCCACAGTATGTGGATACAGATTATTTCAAATCAGGATACATCCATTTGGGATCCAGGTTCGGTTGACACGAGTGGAGTGGATACTGGAGACCCTGGTTGGCATTGGGATCCAGGTGGCATTTTCAATCATTTACCAGGGGTGAAGAATGACTATGGCATTGACAGGGCGATTGACCCAGTGACCAAGCACTCACGTTCCTTCACACTTCCAACATAGTTATGTTCAGTGCTAATGGCGAGTTCGTTTGATGCAGAAGTGTGCAGACTTTGGGAGATGTCTTGGCACATCGTTCATGTGTCGGGTTGCAGGGTGGTCAGTGTTGCACACATTTAGCCAAAGTTCCAAGGAAGCAATTGTACCATATTTTTCAAAGGATCAAGACCATCAGCCATCATCTTTTGAGTCATTGTAAACCCATTCTGCAAAATTTGTAATGTAAATGACATTAGTAAGACCGTGTATGTATGTAACAACCTAGGTAAGCCTATTATTTTGGCAACGAATTTCATCGTAGGAGGTTTTTCATCACACTGATTTATCTGTGTTTCTAAACAGGGATAATCGACAGATTTTTTCCCTCTAGCAACGCCCCAAAGCTAGAGTGGAATTTATCATTAAAGTCTTAGGTGAGTCCTAGTGTTTTAGTCGAGTCTTTCATAAAGTTAATTTGGCAATAATTTAAGCTAAATGGCTAAATTATTTTATTACAAGTCACTTGGTCTACTAGATAATGTTGTGTCGCAAAATTAGATAAGTTATTTGAAGGTCTATAGTGAATAGATATTCCCCCTTTGAGGACTGAATTTTGTAAAATCTTATGTAAAAAATATTTTTGTTTATAGTCCCTCATACTTAGACACCATGGCTAAATTATTTTAGAGTGGAAAAATATTAATCCCCTCAAGTGTCAATTAATTAATTTTTCTAGCAAAATAAAATTAATTCTAAGCTAGAAAATTAATTAATTAGAGTCAAAGAATTAAAATGTTAGAAAAATTAAATTCTCCAAGTGGAAAATTCGTGGATCTTAAAAAAATTAATTTTTAGAGGTCCTCCACCAAGGGAATATTGGAAATTTCAAGAAAAAATGGACCCTTGGGCCTTGGTGGTCAAGTCAAAATCAAACTTTTGAGGGAATTAGTTGAAAATAATTATTTTTGAATTAATAAAAAATGAGTTTAATGATAAATTCGAAAATTCCTCAAAAATAATTATTTTGACGACAGAGATTAAAAAGTCATCAAAGATTTATCAACGGCCAAGATTATTTTGACTGGGATCAAGCCAACTAGCCGTTATTTTCCTCTTGGAGGATTTATCTATAAATTAGAGGTCATTTGTGTCTCAAGCCATCTGATCTTTGGCTAATGTAGCTTTGTAAAAATTGACATAAAACTAATGTCCCACTAGGAACGTTTTGATAATCATAATAAAAGAATTTGGAGTGCAGTTCATGGTGTCTCTATTCTGCTAATTTGTGGTATGTGTTGGGTAGGGCATTCCTATAGTGCGCTTTAAAATTTTATTAAATCGTTATTTTTTTGGGCTCATCTTAGGTGATTTGATTCACTGTTGTTCTAACAGTTTATTCTTGAGAAAATATATAGTGTTCGCAGGTTCCCCATCCCTTGGGCTCCAAGTTCACAAATTGTCAGCACAGGCTGACTATGTTTGGATCCTGAATATTTTATATGGTTTTCTAACTTAGCTAAGGTTGTGGCTTGGGATTTATCTTTCAAAATACATCTAGGCATTGTCAAAATCTATGACAATTTTCATTCTCAAAATTATTCTAAGCATTGTACATTTGTATATTTTGTATAATTAATTTGTAAATTATTTTATTTTCTAACCCTTGTTTTGCAGTTGGGTTTTTCTAGGGTTGTGGGATTTTTAAATTTTATATATATTGGGGTTTTGGGTTATTGTAAATTTATTTGTGCGAGTAAGATCAAAGAACAATTGTTGGACTAGAGCTAGATCTAGGCCCTTGAGGGTAATATCTAGCCTCTAAAATTTTTTGCAGGGCCAGCTACTAAAGAATTTAGAAGTTAAAAATTTTTTGGCAAGGGTTTCAAGTTTTTCAAGCCTCCTAGGCCCAACATCCTCCTCCTTTCTAGTTGTCCAGCCTCCTTAGCCCCTTGCGTCAGCCTTTCCTAGCCTTTAGAGGCTAGTCGTAGGACCCTAGGGGGCCTCAGCCTACCCTCTTTCCCTTGGCCATGGGCTTTTAAGGCCATTTTAGGCTTGGTCGTAAGCCTCTAAGGATTCGGCCTCCCTTCTTGAACCTAGACGGCAACCTTTAAGGCTTGTCGTGGGCGCATTTAGGACCCTAAATCTTGGTCGCAAGCCTTTTCAGGCCCTCTCCTTGCCTCGGACTCCCTTCCCTTGCTCCTCGGCCATCCTCTCTTCCCTTTTCTACCCCCATGTCCTCCTCTTAGGCCTCTAGCCCCTAGACGCAGGCCTTTTCCCTTACTTCTTGCCCTCTTCTTGGCACTAGTTTGCCCTCATTCATCTTCTAGTTGGTCATTTGATTTCTGGACTGAATATTGGTGGATTCTGCAGGAGAAATTGGCTCAAATTTTGATGTTTACAGGTGTTCCAGCCCTTGGAAAATTTTGGGCAAGTTTAGCAAGCTCTTTCTAGGCCCAAGGCCTTTGGTTTGACCTCTAACCCTTATCCTCTTATCTTTGTTTTGCTACAGCAGTCACAATTACTTCATAACAATCGCAAAATATCATTTTAACTCGCTTAAAACAACTTCATAAGTTGTCTAACATACTAGGGAGTTAATTGCTTTAGTTGGGCATTTATCATTAGGCTTGTTTCATGGTTTATTGCTGACAGTAATGAGAGTAATCAGATCTGATATATCACTGATAAACATGATTAAGAAGCATAAAATTGATTGGTAAGATATCAAGCACATTGTCACATCATCTAAGAAACTTGGACATTAATTGTTTGGCACATAAATCTTCAAGTTTTCATGACTGGTATCTCTGCATAATAAGTGTGATCAGATTTGATATTATACTGAAACTATGTTAATTTTAGATAACAAAGGTATATTCTATGCTTATCACAATTTACTCCAATGTTCCTTTAGCAGCCCAATGGCAATTTCAGTAATTTCTAGTAGCAATCACATTAACCATTAATCACGTTGACAGTAAATGTAGATAGAACATAAAAACATATGTAGAAGATAAGTCAAGACGAGGACACAAGATTTGGCGGATGCCAAGGAAAAACCCCAATGTGGGGAAAAATCATTGATCAAATCTTCTTGTTATTATTCAATAGTTCAGCAATAGATCAAATTCACTTGCCCAATACACAGTCAAAACAGCCTGTCAAAATCAACAGTCAACTTCAGCCCTAACCAGAAAGTCAATGCTGGTCAAATCAGCAACAAAACTTCTCCTTTGCAGCTCAGTCAAAGGTAGTCAACTCATCGTCCAAGAAGTGTCAAAGTCAACCCAAAACAGTCCACCTAGCCTTAGTTGAACTCCGTCAAACTTCAGTCAATGTTGCAGTCAATGCATGTCAAACTGCCCCAAATGCCTTGGCTTCTGTGCCAGCAAGTACGGCCTCAAAAAATCAGAATTATGCCCAAAAAATGCAGTCAAATTCGGTCAAAAACACCTTGGTCAATGCTAGTCAACACTAATCTGTAATCTGGAATTTCAGCCTGCACTTTGTCTCTGAAATTTTCGGCCTCCTCGCCACACATGTGAGAGAGAGAGTGTAAGAGCCCTAAATTCAAAACTTAAGAGGGTTTAACAATAATTTGTTCACAGAATACCAAAATATGTAATTTAAATACAGAATTTAATAATTCATCTAAAGAATACCAACCTGTCTGCTCTGCCGCAAATCTTATTCCGGTTGCATTATCAAAACGGCCAAAACCTCCCTGCCAAAATGGGTACAACCTAGGTACTTAGTTTCAGGATGCTACCCAATCGATGCAATCTGATCTCCCGTGCCCAAAAACTCCAGTACAATCAAGACTCCTTCCTTCCTATCTATACTCTATGTTAAAATTGTTCTCCACCCTCCTCCCTCTATGTTTCCTCCTTTGCCTTCTTAAATATAATTCCCCCCCTGCCTCCAAGCAATGATTTCTCATGTTCGAGGTTCCTCCAGAAAGGTATAAAGGATAAGCTTAAATTTATAGATTGTGCCTAAGTTGCAGGAAACGCAGGTACAGAGGGCGTTTCTGCCCGGAAACGAAATGGAAACGCGTTTCGGCGTACCGTACGGCCTGGAAACGCATTTCCGGCCGTACGGGCACGTTTCCCGAAATGGAAACGTGCCCGTAC
>APFE031607322.1:0-63993 GCA_000404065.3 Pinus taeda
CTCCTTTCGTGGAGTTGTAAAAAAATGGCTACAAGGGGGAGAACTGACTGCAGCGAGAGAAGCTAGAGAGAAGTCACCATTCTCGTCCATCGATCCTTTCCAAATACATCTTGGATATACATTAATTCATAACAATCTACAAATTCAAACAACCTTCACCTTGGTTCCCACCATCTCAATCTTCATCGATCCAATCACCATAGATTCTGCTAATTTTCGGAGGTAACATATTCACCCTTATCTCTCTACTATGATTCCCATGTATTAGTTACAATGAGAAATTTTCCTAATCGGTTTCGAAAGGACAATTCATTCCACTAATAGTTACATTCCACCAATAGGTGATCCATTGTAGGTTCTTCGATGTTCTATGATTCCAAAATACTTGATTGATGCCCCCTCCCTCCTGGATAGAGAGGTAATGTTGGAATCAATGGATAGGAACCCACCTCCCCGGAACTATAGACCCCCCACCAATTTCTTACTCTAGGAAGATAAACAATTTACCAATTTTGTGGATTTGTAATGAATTATTCGGGGACTTATAAAAGGAAAGAAACACTATATGGGTTAAAAAGGAGGCCATTTCCATGTTGCTAAATCCTTCTTAGTCTGTTGCGCCTAACTTGGGCTATGTAAAGGCTACATATTTTTCCCAAGTAGACCAAGAGATGCAATTTGAGAACCAATGATGACAATGAATTATTTGTGGGAGGCCTATATCGACCATTTGAAACTATTGGCCCATCAAGTCAAGAAGAAACCATATTATTTGTGGGAGGCCTATATTAACCATTTGAAACTATTGGCCCATCAAGTCAAGAAGAAACAATGAAAATACTCATGCGATATCCATCATTAAATGGAACCTAGGTCTTGAACCCAAGGGAAAACTGTTAGTGTTCCCATTATTAATATTTCCATTTATGTTGTCTATTATTGCCTAATTAGAATCCGTGTACATTAACACTTCTTCTTATAGAATCCCTGTGCATTGACACTTCTCCCTATGGTGGAGGAGGAGCCGAAGGATGAACATATTGTGCAGTTGCTAAAGAACGTGTTGAAAAGTATGATGTAGTAATTGTTGTGAAAAATTAGCATTGTGAAAAAGTAGTATTGTAATAAGAGAATGAAAATGATCCCTCTTCAAAAGCCAATGAATAGTGATTGGCCAATCATTTTGACCAAGGAGTTGATGGAACATGACATAGTGGAGGAGTAGAGAAATCCATAAGAAGGCAACCCAATTGTTGAAATGGATAAATTTATGGCTTCAAATTGCAGCATCGGTACAGATAATTTTTTTTTGTGAAAGGCCCATGACTACATTTACTCCAAAAAAAACACTTGTTGATGTCAAAAACATGGTATATAATGATATATCTGTCTTTGGCTTGAGAGATGAAGAATATGGCACAAATATGGTTTAATGTAGTGATGTAAAACCCATAGGTTCCTTACTCTAAAAACAAAGAGCATACCAACACATCTATTAATGAAGAGTGTAATGTAGATTTGGCCATCCTCAATATGGAAGATGAACATATGCCAAAACAGCCACAGTGACGAGTATAGAAATTTGTTATGCTAAGAGGTCAATCAACAAACAAATAGAGATGTTGTGGTTTCCATGATATCCTTCTGATCTTCCCTTTGATTCAAATATCCACTTCAAGCATTGATCTGAATGTCGAGTTCCATCCCTGAGTCAAATGGAAAATTCAATCCCTACTTTAGTGTGTAGTTTGTTTTCATTAATGTTAAATCATCATTAAACTAAAAGTTATCTAATAAAAAAAACAATTAAATTGTGGGAATTAACCCCATCAAAATTATTTTGTCATATCATAAAATAATCTTGTTCATTGTATAGACCACCATTTGAGCATGTAAGGATGTAGAGGTGTAACTCATACAAAGGGTACATGTTCCCTTCTAAAGGAGAATAAACAACTGTAGAAGAGTGTCTTTCTTGGCTAGCTCTTTGCTGCACCTATAACTTCCTAAAGACTAGAAGGTATCACCTCTATCCATCATTGAGAACTACTAATTTAAGTGAAAGGAATATTTAAATAAGAGGACATTACTTGTAAGAATTAAAGCCTTCAAAACAATTAACAAGCCTTCACTTCTTTAATTGGCATTAGGGAGACTTATAAAGTTTTGAAGTTAAAGTGGTGCACATACAAAGGAAGAACATGAACATTCAAAGAGAAGAATAGGCATAATGGTTTCAATGATATATATCAGGGTACAAAGAACAAAATTACAAGATGCATAATAGTTTTGGTGATATATCTCAGGGTACAAAGACCAAAATTACAAGATTTAATTACAGATGTGTATAAGCATTATGAAAAATTTGTGACAGTAAGCTAGAAGAACAAAAGAACTAAAGGAAATAGGATACCAAGATATTTTGTGGTTATATATCATGACGACAAACACCAATAGCATAAATGATAAAATAAAAAAGAAGAAAATAACAAATACTGCACTCACAAAACAAAATAAAGCTGGTTATTCATATATAGCATCATCAAAATCAATGTATGTGGTATGCATGCAATTTAACAAATAATAATGGAAATTGGAATCTGTTGTTTTACCCTATTATATTGTTTAGAAATTCGTTAAGTGACATTAAAATGACTCTTAAGTTCAACGTACCACTAATCATATTGTTACTTAAATGTGAATGCGTCCTATGGAAGAAGAAATCCTTTGGTTTGGGTTTTAAGGTCTGGGTGCATTAGGTTTTGATAGAAGTGCCCCTCACACTTATTCTAAGGTCGATCCCTTAATTCTCGTTCGTGTAATGTCCAATTTTCTTCAGGACCTCCTCTTCTTAGTGAGCCTAGGTTCCAACTAAACTTGCTCGAGCAACAATTTCTCTAGTAGCGGCAAGACGACCAAGAGTAGGAAAGGCAATGACAAAGGCACACACTAAAATAAAGGGAAACATATGAGCAACAAAGCCATAAGCATGAGAAGCATAAGCGATGGAGGCATATGCCATTAATGGACCAAAACTATTTGGTTTTGTAGTTTAGGTTATTGTTCCTTGTTTTGTTAATTTGACAAGAACCCTTATGGTGATAGGTAAAAGTATCTTGTCAATTTACCCAAAATGAGGCCAGTTTATTGATTGAGAATGAACCTCGATAGTGCCAACTTAGAAAAGAAAATACCGATCAATTCATACTAGAAAATAATAGCTCTTATATGATGTGATGGCGAAGGCATACTGGATAGTTGATGTAGCATCAAATAAGCAATAACTGATGTAGCATCAAAGAAGAAATATCCCCAGGTCCACAAGAAGCAATATCCCTAAGTCCACTTGGATTACAACTCATTGGAACCTAATTTCCAGGTTCAAGGTTTGTTTCTCTATTCTCCAAACATGAAACAAACAAGTTATTACTATCAATAATCATCATAATGTTCTTTGAGAACTAAAGTAAATAGAGAATTGAATTTTTTTTGTAGTGAGCACTCAGGCATGAATCTTGCCATGTGGGCCCCTTATTGCATGTAATACACATTTTCTGCACTACCTAGATGCCCTCACATCAAGGAACTCATGCACATTCCATCTGTCCCCATATTGTCATCTACCAAGTTGAGTAGCCTAGTAGAGTAGCCAAGCCTAGTATTCTAGCACACCCCTCCCTTATGTCATTCCCTCATGCCAAGGAGGGAGAGGTGTCGTTGAGTATCCCAGCCAAGCCAATGAAGTCATCCCGTAAACATGGGGTAAACACTGTGAAAAGGCCATGTTAATTCAAAACAAATTATAGTTTGAGTTTTCTTATGGACATGATCCCCAGGCCAAAGAGAAAAAGGAAAAATAAATATACTAAAATGGAAAATGGTTCAGTTTTGAAAGATCTGTTCAACCTCCCCTTCTTTAGGCACATTAACTCATCTGATATTATATATGATATTATGCTAGCCAAACATTCCATTCCAGCTCAAGCCAAGGAACCAAGATTAATAGCAAAAGCGTGCAACCCAACCCATGCATTCAGGTAGGAGAAATTATTTGTTTCGTAGTGATAAGTGAGCTCGAGGTATACCTATAGGTTCGAGATTTTAGAGAGTATTTTTTGTCCTTGTCCTTTTTCCCCACCTTCAAAATGTTTGACTAAATAAATAAAGGGACATCTTGCTCCTCTCCCAGCACTAATAAAAATATAGTAAGCAAGAAGCATGTAAGTAATATCACCAGTCACATAGCCTACCACCACTCACTCCACTCGTCTGTTGGAAATTGACAACTAATTATGTAAATTTGGGTAAAATGTATTAGTTATTAACAAGTTGGTTTTATACTGAAACATTGGTTATGTAACTGAGGAGGCTCATATAAAACTGATGAATGCCCAAATTATTGTAAGGAGAATCATTTATTGATTGAATAGAGATTCCAATCCCTTGCCCCATGGATGTTTCCTTGACACTCTGTCACGGTTTTACCATGTAAATCCTGAGTTATTATTTGTGTGGTTGTATTCAGTTTCCTATCTGTTACATTCCTTTATTGGTCAATTTATAGCTATAAATGCCTTCTTGCTTGATCAGTAACTCATCTAACAACAATTGGTATTAGAGCCATCATATTACCCAGTCCACAGTAGATGCCAATTTAAATCAATGGAGTGGCAGAAGATTATGGGAGGAAACACAATTTTTTTTAAGGGGTTGCTCAACAGAGTCCATGCCGATGTTGGAGAGGAGGGCTTTGTCTGCTGTCATCGTGGAGTGTTGAAGCCATGCTGGAGGGCGTCCTGCCACCATCGTGGAGTGCTAAAGCCATGTTGAAGGGCGTAGCCTGTCGTGGACCTGTCGTGGAATGCTGAAGCCAGAGCCATGCGTCGAGGAGGGGCTCCAGAGCCTTGCAGAGCCATTGAAGTTGTGACTAGTCTAGTGCGTGCTGCCAGGAAGTGTGCAAAAGTGTGCTACCAGAGCAGAGAAATTCGAGTATGGTGTGTGCTGCTAGGAAGTGTGTGGAAGTGTGCTACCTCTGCGTGTTGCCAGAGCCGTCGAGGAGGGGCTCTAGAGCCTTGCTTGATTTACACCAGAGAAATTTGACCAGCAACCAGCAGAAATAAGTCTGGGCCATTGGAAGAAGAGCCATTGAGGAGGGACCCTAGAGCCTGGCTTGGTTGTCACCAGAGGAATTTGATTAGCAGAAATAGATCCAGGTATTTTTTTTTAATAATTTGAAAGAAAATTTTTCCAGGAATTTTTTCCAGAAAATTGTTCAAATTTGGAGGAAAGAAAAACAAAGGGATCTGTTCAAATTTGGAGGAAATAAAAACAAAGGGTTTTCATTAAAATTTGAAGGAAAGAAAAACAAAGAATTTTCATTAATTTGAAGGAAAGAAAAAAAATATTTTTTTAAATCTATTGAAGGGTTTCTTTTTTTGAAAAAGGGGGAATTTTTTTTTTTTTGAATCTAAAAAAAAGTGTTTTGGAAGAAAGGGAAACCAAAAATAAACCCTAGTTGAAAGACTGAAATCCTAGGAGGAAATAAATGGCCAAGATATCGAATGCAAAATTTGAGGTGAATAAATTCACTAGTAAGAACAATTTTTCTCTTTGGAAACTAAAAGTTAGGTATTTGCTCATGCAACAAGGGTTGCACAAGGCATTGGACGGGGCAAATAAGAAACCTACAAGCATGAGTGATTTGGACTGGGAGGACTTGGATGCCCAAGCTCTCAGTACCATCAGGTTATGCCTGGTGAATGAAGTTCTCTTCAACATTGTTGAAGAGAGTACAACTTTAGGTTTATGGGAAAAACAGGAAAAACTATATATGACAAAGCCGTTAACCAATAGAATTTATTTGAAAAGACAACTGTACAATCTTCGAATGAAGGAGGGTTCAAAAGTTGCAGAACATTTGAATGTTTTTAATACACTTATATGCCAATTAATAGATATGGAAGTTAAAATTCAGGAAGAAGACAAAGCTATAACCTTGTTGTGTTCTCTGCCCGAATCATGGGATCACTTCGTAACTTCAATTAGCTTGAGCATCGCTGATTCTTTGAAATTTGAATCAGTTGTGGGAGCTCTCTTGTTTGAAGAAGTACGAAGGAAATCCAGTACTGAAACAGCTGCATCAGAAAGCCATGATAGCTAGAGGATAGTCAAAGGAAGGAGGAGAAAAAACAAGGGGGTCTTCCAAATCTAAATCAAAGGGAAAGAAGTGTAAGGAAAAATGTTGGTACTGCAATAAAATTGGAAACCTGAAGAAAGACTGTTGGAAACGACAAGAGTTTGATAACCCGAAGAAGGAATAAAATCAAGTTGACTCAAGTATTATAGACGAACTTTTATCTGCTGAAGAATTATGTATGATAGATGAAACTTCATGTAATGTCTCTCAGGGTGTTGAATGCTGGCTTTTAGACTCCGGTGCTTCTCATCACATGTTTCCACACATAAAATGGTCTGCTTCATATGAAAATTTATATGGTAGTTTTGTGTTTATGGGTAATAATGTATCATGTCATACTATTGGGATGGGAAATATCATGATTAAAATGTATGATAACACAGTTAGAACATTAACTAGTGTTAGAGATGTACCTGATTTGAAAAAAAATTTGATTTCTTTGGGAGTGTTGGATTCAGATGGTTATAAGTTTACAGGTCAGAATGGAGTGCTGAAAGTCTTTAAAGGCACCCTAGTTTTTATGAAAGCAGAAAAGGTCGAAAATCTCTACAGACTCAAAGGAGGTACTCAGGTCAGTGAAGCAGCGATTGTGTCAAAAAAAGAAGAAGAAGGTACTCGCCTATGGCATCAACGATTGGGTCACATGAGAGAGAAAGGTCTTCAGGTATTGATGAAGTGTAAATCAGTTCCTGATTTGAAATCCTTGAAGTTGGATTTTTGTAAACATTGTGTGTATGGAAAACAGTATAAACAGAGATTTAAAACCGAGAATCATAATAGTAAAGATATTTTAGACTATATTCATTATGATCTGTGGGGACCATCTCATGTTGTATCATATGGAGGTGCTCTATATTTTTTAATGTTTATTGATGATTTCTCCCGTAAAGTTTGGGTCTTTATGCTAAAAAAGAAAGCTAATGTATTCAATGTCTTTAAACAATTTAAAGCAATGGTAGAGAAAAGAACAAGCAAATCAATTAAATGTTTAAGAACTGACAATGGTGGTGAATTCACTTCAACAAAATTTGAACAATACTATAAGGATGAAGGAATTGTTAGACACAAAACTGCTGTTTATACTCCTTAGCAAAATGTTGTTGCTGAATGTATGAATCAGACTCTTATGGAAAGAGCCAGAAGCATGATCAACAATGCTAACTTGCAAAAGGAGTTGTAGGCAGAAGCAATATCCACTGCTTGTTATTTAGTTAACAAATCACCTTCAGTAGCAATTAATTGTAAAATTCCTAAACAGGTTTGGACAGGCCAGTCCTGTGATTATTCACATTTAAGGATATTTGGCTGTGATGCTTATTCTCTTATTCCTAAAAATCAGTGTTCAAAATTAGATCCAAAATTGAAATGTTATGTCTTTGTTGGGTATGACTATGCAGTGAAAGGATACATGTTGTGGGATCCTACATCGCAGAAGATAGTCATTAGTAGAGATGTAACATTTGATGAATCTTCTTTTTTAAAATAAAATGTTGAAAGAATTGAACAGGAATAGGAATCACCAAATCAACAAATTCAGCTGGATGCTAGACCTTTCAATGATAGTCAAAAGGAAGAAAAGACTTCTGGAGAAAATGTTGTTGAAGATACAAAGGAAGCTGTTGAAGTTTCTGAACCAGTCACTCTAAGAAGGTCTACAAGGGAAAGAAAAACTCCCAAAAGGTATGAGATTCTGCGTCATCTTTTGCTTTGATTACTGAAGATGGGGAACCTTCTTGTTATCAGGAAGAAGTAGATGATACAGATAGCAAAAAATGGAAAACGACTATGGAAGAAGAAATGGACTCCTTAGCCAAGAACAATACCTGGGATCTTATAGAACTTCTTGAAGGGAGAAGTGTTGTTGGATGCAAATGGGTCTTCAAAATGAAATGGAAAGTTGATGGAAGTATCAAAAGGTATAAGGTGAGATTGGTAGCAAAAGGGTATTCTCAGGTTGAAGGTATCGACTTTCATGAGATTTTTTCACTAGTTGTAAAACTTGTTTCTATTCATACTGTGTTGGCACTAACTGCATTAATTAACCTTAAGTTAGAACAATTAGATGTTAAAACAACTTTTCTACATGGTTACTTGAATGAAGAGTTGTACATGGAACAACCAAAAGGTTTTGTACAAGGTTGCAACAGAAGATTAGTTTGCAAGCTCAGGAAATCATTGTATGGTTTGAGGCAGTCTCCCAGACAATGGCAAAAGAAGTTTGATTCCTTCATGGTGAGCCAGAACTTTATTAGAAGTGAGTATGACCATTGTGTATACTTCAAAACTTTCAATGGCATATTCATTATCTTAGCTTTGTATGTTGATGATATGCTTATTGCAAGCAAAAGCATGGAAGAGATCAACACGTTAAAGGCTCATCTCTCTAGGATGTTTGATATGAAGGATCTTGGAGCAGCAAAACATATCTTGGGCATGGAGATACATAGAGACAAGAAAAATGGTAAGCTTTGCTTATCACAACAGAAGTATGTGGAGAAAGTACTTGAAAAGTTCTGTATGAACAATGTGAAACCTGTTAATGTTCCATTAGCTTCCCATTTTAAGCTTTCTTCGGTTTTGAGTCCTAGAACTGATGAAGAAAAGCAGTATATGTCTCATGTACCATATGTAAATGTTGTTGGAAACTTAATGTATGCGATGGTATCTACAAGACCTGACATTTCACATACATTTGGAGTTGTCAGCAGGTTCATGGCAAATCCAGGTGAAGAACATTGGCAAGCAGTGAAATGGGTGCTTCGTATCTAAGAGGCACAAGTGATCATTGCATCATCTTTAATGGTAGTGAAGGATCAGTTTGTGGATATGTAGATGCTGATTACAGGTGATTTGTACAAAATAAGATCTACTACAGGTTATGCCTTTACTCTTGCAGGTGGAGCAATTAGTTGGATGTCAAAGCGTCAAGAAACAGTTGCATTATCCACTACCGAAGCATAATATATAGCTGCTTTAGATGATAGTAAAAAAGAAATTTGGTTAAAGGGTCTACTTGATGAGATTGGAAGGACGCAGGAGAAAGTGAATGTACTTTGTGACAGTCAAAGTGCTATTCATTTGGCTACAAATCCTTCTTATCACAGCAGAACCAAGCACATTGATGTAAGGTATCATTTTCTGAGACATGTGATCGATGGCAGAAAAGTAGCTCTTCAAAAGGTCCATACACGAGAGAATTGTGCATACGTATTCACAAATCTAGTTACAGTAGAGAAGATGCGATGGTGTTTAGCTTCTCTTGGCTTGCAGAAAAGATGATGAATGGGCATAGGCAAGGGATTAGGAAAATTGTTGTCAAGGTGGAGTTTGTTGGAAATTGACAACTAATTATGTAAATTTGGGTAAAATGTATTAGTTATTAACAAGTTGGTTTTATACAAAAACATTGGTTATTTAACTGAGGAGGCTCATATAAAATTGATGAATGCCTGAACTATTGTAAGGAGAATCATTTATTGATTGAATAGAGATTCCAATCCCTTGCCCCGTGGATGTTTCCTTGACACTCTGTCAGGGTTTTACCACGTAAATCCTGAGTTATTACTTGTGTGGTTGTATTAAGTTTTCTATATGTTACATTCCTTTGTTGGTTAATTTATAACTGTAAATGCCTTCTTGCTTGATCAGTAACTCATCTAACAACATCGTCCCACCATGAAATAACAAACCTCTATCCCACGCAAGCAAAGTGCTATGCTCTTGTTTCTTCAATCCATGATTCCATGACTGCTATGCTCTTGTTTCTCCCCCGAAGGGGACTCCTTTGTATGTGAACGCCACGCTAATGAACCCAGCCTAGTCCTCATGAAATTATAACTAATGTATATTCCAAAAACTCATTCATTCATCTGGAAAGTGAACGCCTGACTATCTTTCTCACTAATCTTTAGTAGGAGGATAAAGGGCGAGGTTTTTCATATCAAACCCTTAAAAAATTATCACAAATCATGATCTGCAACTGATAAAAGCATTAGCCACAACTAGCCAAGGTTAGAAACAACACAAGCAATATTATTAATATAGAGGAAGCAACTAGGAGTGTGCTAAGAATATGAGTCTGTCAAGTTAAAATGGGACCTAAGGGAGACCTTCGACTGTCAAGTTAAAAATGGGAGTTGAGGGAGACCTTTGGGGGAATGGCTGGAGATAATTTCACACTTTTAAGAAGTGTTTTAAGAAGTGATTTCTATTGTATTTCTCACATTCTCGGCACCACTGTTTCCTATAGGCTGCTCAAGTATACCATTGATAACATGGTGAACCATTTCTCTACTTGCTCATTTATTTTTTCTTCGCATGACTGGAAATGGTATAAACAAGTCATGTTGACCTTTTCTCCTTGCACATATGCTTGTTCTTCTTGTTTTTGTAAGTTTCTATTACCAAAATTAAATGAATATGCTATTTTTTTTCTTTCCATTTGCAAGCTCAGTGTTAGCTTATTCTACCTGAAAGAACTTCTTTACAACTACTCCTTGGTTGCTTTTAGAACTAATAGTTATCCCTACTATGGGAAGGGAGGTGGCAGGGGTAGCCTCCAACAAAACTTGCACAACCCATCGAAGCCTAGACAACCTTTTCCATTTGCAGGGCCATTGGAGGATTCTTCTACCTGATAGAGCCTTCTCCATCTGCATCTACAATGTTCTCTATCTACATCTGTAGGGTTTGTCTCTATCTGCAGGTTATAGAGCCTTATCTCTAATCAGGGTCTTACTATGACAGGGTCGATTGTTGAACTACTCCTCAGGCACACCATAAATGTTTGCAATGTTGTCTCTTCTATGGTAAGAACCAACGCCTTTGTCGCAGGTGGCCAGAGTTGTTGGAAGGTGATAATTTTAGGTGGCTGGAGTCATTGGCAGGTGGCTAAAGCTATCATCAGAAGAAATGGCAAGTTGTCAAAAGAAGTGACAATTAGAGTACTAATGTAATGAAATACATCTCAAACATTCAAACATTTAATGCTAACTTTGAAATTATTCGTTACTTCAAGTCTTTGATTTAGAAAACTTAGAAAGCTTGGATATTATTTTCGAAAGCCTTTAGTTCCCTTTCATACTTTGGATAAGGAAAACCTTGCATATCTAACGTTGCCTTGATGGATGTGAAGCTTTCAATAAGACGTAGAAACCAAAATTTGGATAAATGTTTAGTGAAGAAAATATGTCAATCATAACTTTAGATAAATTTCAGTAAAGAAAGGATATTTTTAGTCAAAAGAAAAAATAATAGTTGGTCAATCGTCTACCGATAGCTAGAGTCCCTATAATGCCAGGTAAGAAACAAAATCACACTCTGTAGACAAATACACAGAAGCAAAAACCAATAGTTAGCAAGATGAGATAGTTGAGATTAAACTTTTAGAGTAGAAACCATGGCACCTACTTTGATCAAGATTTGTTTGAAATTAGAGCGATCCACAATTCATTAACCAACAAGCATCACCACTCTATTCGATTGCATTTATAAGACAATGAGACCGCATAGCACGACCCCTGAGAACTCACATAATACAAGTTTTTTCGGCCTTCAAAATACAAATTGCAGATATCCTAATTGCATAATACTATAGGTTTTAAAAGCACAAATATAGCCTAATGGTACAACACAACCTCAAGTATGTAATTACTTGTATATACTAAGTAGTATTTTATATCAATTATGATAATTTTGCACAAGTCCAAACCGGTGAGTGTGTACATACAACTTTGAACCAAACTGTTTAAATTGACATTTTAAATCTAATTTTGATTAATTCTTTATCAAATTAGACTTTTGATTCTGATTCAAGGAAAAAAGGTTCTAAAAATCGGCCAACTACTCTCATAGAAATTTGAAACCAATAAGGTTCACAGTTATATTTGACAAAAATAGCTAAAGTCTGTAACAAATCAGCAATAGGGTTCACATTTATTGTTGTTAGAGGTTGTTGAAGTAAAAGCCGACCAATTACATAAATGAGAGAAATTACAAAGTGGATAGAATGTTAAATAAAAAACAGAATGGAGAAGGAAGATTGCAAGGTTTAATGAGTTACAATGTCTATCCCATTGCACTATGTCGAAAGTAACACAATGCAAGTAGGAATGAGTAGATGGAATACCTGCCAACTTTGGGATACAATGTAGTCAACGAACATTGTATCAATTCTTTGCAATAGATAACCAAATAAATAATGAAGTTCATTTTTATGTAAAGAATATGATATGTCGTGTCAAAAGCATTGTGTTCATTCTTATGTTGAGAATGAGAAACATAAACTTTGATACCAGTGCGTATGATATATTGTTAAGTTGGCTTGTGTTATTAAGTTGCCCATATCTCACTTCTAATATCTAGCTTTAGTCTGTGTTATTAAGTTGCCCATATCTCTCTTCTAATATCTAGTTTTGTATAATTGATATATCTGGAACTCTTATACATAATTTAGTTTTATATAATTGATAATCCAAAATTTAGTTTTGCAGTATAATTCGAACTCTAATATAGAATTTAGGTTGCATATGAATGAATTCTTCAGGATCGTTTTTATTTAACCATGTTTAAATTTACCAAAAAACTATATCTAGTTTTGTATAATTGGTATTATTGGAACTCTAATACAGAATATAGTTTTTATAATTGGTATAACTGGAACTCTAGTAAAAAATTTATGTTGCATATAAGCATGAATTCTTCATGACCTTTTTATTTAGCCATGTCTAAATTTACCAGAAAACAATATCTACTGAATGGAGACCATGTTCATAATGCATTTACATGTATTGAATATGAGATGAATTGGAAAAAACAGGGAAACAAAAACCAAAATTTGGAAGCCTGCACTCCTTTGCTGGAGCTTTAAAAAAATGACTGCAGGGGGGGAGGGGTAAATGGCTGTAGGGGGAGAAGCCAAAGATAAATAAACATTCTCGTCCATCGATCCTTTCAAAATGCATCTTGGATATACATTCATTCACAACAATATACAAGTTCAAACAACCTTCACCTTGGTTCCCACCATTCTCAATCTTCATCGATCAAATCACCATAGATTTTGCTAATTTTCAGAGGTAATGTATTCACCCTTATCTCTCTGCTATGATTCCCATTCATTAGTTACAATGGGAAATTTTCGTAATTGGTTTCGAAAGGACAACTCATTCCATTAATAGTTACATTCGACCAACAGGTGATCCATTGATGTTCATCCATTCGTCCATTGTAGGTTGTTCGATGTTCTATGTTTCCAAAGTACTCGATTGATGCCCCATCCCTCTCGGATAGAGAGGTACTGCTAGAATAAACGGATAGGAACCCACCTCGGCAGAACTATAGCTCCCCCAACAATTTCTTACTCAAGGAACATAAACAATTTATCAATTTTGTGGATTTGTAATGAAATATCCGAGGAATTATAAAAGGAAAAAACACTATATGGGTTAAAAAGGAGGCCATTTCCATGTTGCTAAACCCTTCTTAGTTTGTTGCGCCTAACTAGGGTTGTGTAAAGGCTGCATATTTTTCCCAAGTGGACCAAGAGATGCAGTTTGTGAAACCACTGATGACAATGGATTATTTGTGGGAGGCCTATATCCACCATTTGAAACTATTGGCCCATCAAGTCAATAAGAAACCATATTATTTGTGGGAGGCCTATATTGACCTTTTGAAACTATTGGCCCATCAAGTCAAGAAGAAACAATAAAAACACCCATACCATATCCACCATTAGATGGAACCTAGGTCCTGAACCCAAGGGAAAGCCATTAGTGTTCCCGTCATTATTATTTCCATTTATGTTTTCTATTATTGTCCGATTAGAATCCGTGGACATTGAAACTTCTCCCTATGGTGGAGGAGGAGCCGAAGGATGAACATATTGTGCAGTTTCTATATAGTGTGTTGAAAAGTATGAGGTAGTAATTGTTGTGAAAATTTAGAATTGTGAAAAAGTAGTATTGTAATAAGCGAATGAAATTGATCCCTCTTCAAAAGGAAATGAATAGTGAGAAATCCATAAGAAGGCAACCCAATTATTGAAATGGATAAGTTTATGGCTTCAAATTGCAGCATCGGTATAGATAAAATGTTTTGTGAGAGGTCCATGGCTACATTTACTCCAATAAAAACACTTGTTGATGTCAAAACCATCGTATATAATGATATATCTGTCTCTGGCTTGAGAGATGAGGATTATGGCATAAATATGGTTTCATGTGGTGATGTAAAACCCATTGTTTTACATGGAAAAATCACAACCTTGGAGGATAAGAAATAGGTTCCTTACTCTAAAAGCAAAGAGCATACCAAAACATCTATTAATGAAGAGTGTAATGTAGATTTGGCCATCCTCAATATGGAAGATGAACATATGCCAAAATAGCCATAGTGACCAATATAGAATTTTGTTATGGTAAGAGGTGAGTCAACAAACAAATATAGATGTTATGGTTTCCATGATATCCTTATGATATTCCCTTTGATTCAAATATCCACTTCAATCATTGATATGAATGCCGAGTTACATTCCTGAGTCAAATAGAAACTTCAATCCTTTCTTTAGTTGTAGTTTGTTTTCATTAATGTTAAATCATCATTAAACTAAAAGCTATCTATTAAAAAAATAATTAAATTGTGGAAATTAACCCCATCAAAATAATTGTGTCATATCATAAAATAATCTTGTTCATTGTATAGACCACCATTTGAGCATGTAATAATGTTGAGGTATAAATCATATAAAGGGTATATGTTCCCTTTTAAAGGAGAATAAGCAACTTTAGAAGACTATCCTTCTTGGCTAGCTCTTTGCTGCACCTATAACTGCCTAAAGACTAGAAATGTGTCACCTCTATCCATCATTGAGAACTAATAATTTATGTGAAAGGAATATTTTAATAAGTGGATATTACTTGTAAGAATTAAAGCCTTCAAAACAATTAACAAGCCTTGACTTATTTACTTGGAATTAGGGAAGACTTATAAAGTTTTGAAGTTAAAGTGGTGCACATGTAAAGGAAGAACATGAAAATTCAAAGGGAAGAATAAGCATAATGGTTTCGGTGATATATATCAGGATACAAAGACCAAAATTATAGGATACATAATAGTTTCGGTGATATATCTCAGGGTACAAAGACCAAAATTACGGGATTTAATTGCAGGTGTGTCTGATCATTATGCAAAACTTATGACGATCAGCTAGTAGAACAAAAGGACTAAAGGAACTAGGATACTAAGATTTTTTGTGGTTATATATCATGACGAAAAACACCAATAGAATAAACCATAAAATAAAAAAGAAGAAAATAACAAATACTACACTCACAAAACAAAATAAAGTCGGTTATTCATATATAGCATCATCAAAATCAACGTATGTGGTATACATGCAATTTAACAAATAATAATGGAAATTGGAATTCGTTGTTTTATCCTATTATATTGTTTAGAAATTCGTTAAGCAACATTAAAATGAATCTTAAGTTCAACGTAACACTGATCATAATGTTACTCAAATGTGAATGCATCCTATGGAAGTAGACATCCTTTGGTACGGGTTTTAAGGTCTGGGTGCATTAGGTTTGGATAAAAGTTCCTCTGACACTTCTTCTAAGGTCCATCCCTTAATTCTCTTCCGTGCAATGTCAAATTTTCTTCAAGACCTCCTCTGCTTAGTGAGCTTAGGTTCCAACTAAACTTGCTCGAGCAACAATTTCTCTAGTAGCGGTATGATGACCAAGAGCGGGAAAGGCAATGATAAAGGCACACACTAAAATAAAGGGAAACACATGAGAAACAAAGCCATAAGCACAAGAAGCATAAGTGGTGGAGGCATATGCCATTAATGGACCAAAACTATTTGGTTTTGTAGTTGAGGTTATTGTTCCTTGTTTTGTTAATTTGACAAGAACCCTTATGGTGATAGGTAAAAGTATTTTGTCTATTTATCCAAAATGAGGCCAATTTATTGATTGAGAACGAACCTGTATAGCGGCAGCTTAGAAAAGAAAATACCTATAAATTCATATTGGAAAATAATAGCTCTTATATGATGTGATGGCCAAGGCATACTGGATATTTACTGTAGCATCAAAGAAGCAATATCCCCAGGTCCACAAGAAGAAATATCCCCATGTCCACTTGGATTTCAGGTCATTGGAACCCAATTTCCAGGTTCATGGTTAGTTTCTCTATTCTCCAAACCTACAACAAATAAGTTATTACTAGAAATAAACATCATCATGTTCTTTGAGAACTAAATTAAATAGACACTTTTTTTTTGTAGTGACCACTCAGACATGAATCTTCCCATGGGGGCCCCTTATTGAATGGAAGAAACATTTTTTGCACTACATGGATGCCCTCACAACAGGGAACTCATGCACATTCCATCTTTCCCCATATTGTCATCTACCAAGTTGAGTAGCCTAGTAGAGTAGCCAAGCATGGTATTTTCATCTACCAAGTTGAGTAGCCTAGTAGAGTAGCCAAGCCTAGTATTCCAGCACACCCCTCCCTTATGTCATTCCCCCAGGCCAGGCGAGTAGAGGGCTAGCTGAGTATCCCAGCCAAGCCAATGAAGTCATCCTGGAAACGTGGGGTGAACACTTTGAAAATTCCATGTTAATTCAAAACAAAATATAGTTTGAGTTTTCTTATGGATATGACCCCCGGGCCAAAGAGAAAAAGGAAAAATGATTATACTAAAATGGCAAATGGTACAATTTTGAAAGATCTATTCAACCTCCCCTCCTTTAGGCACATTAGTTGATATTATATATGATATTATGCTAGCCAAGCATTCCATTCCATCTCAAGCCAAGCAACAAAGACTAGCAGCAAAAGCCTGCAACCCAGCCCACACATTTAGGTAGGAGAAATTCTTTGTTTCGTAGTGATAAGTGAGCTCAAGGTATAGCTATAGGTTTGAGGTTTTAGATAGTATTTTTTGTCATTGTCCTTCTGCCCCACCTTCAAAATGTTTGACAAAATATATAAAGCGACATCCTGCCCACCTCCCTAAACTAATAAAAATATAGTAAGCAAGAAGCATGTAAGTAATATCACAAGTCACATAGCCGCCCAACACTCACTCCACTCATCCCGCTGTGAAATAACAGACCTCTATCCCATGCAAGAAAAGTGTTTCAATGGATGTACTAAAAGTTGTAATGAATATAAAGCACTCCTTCATATTATTCTTCAATTCGTCATTCCATGATTGTTATTCTCTTGTTTCTCCCCCGAAGGGGACTCCTTTGTATGTGAACGCCCCACTAATGAACCCACCCTAGTCCTCATGCAATTGTAACCAATGTCTATTCCACAAACTCATTCATTCATCCATAAAGTGAACGATTGATTATCTTTCTCATTGACCTTTAGCAGGAGGATAAAGGGCGAGGTTTTTCGTTTCAAACCCATAAACAATTATCATAGATCATGATCTGCAACTGATAAAAGCATCAGTCGTAGCTAGCCAAGGTTAGCAACAACACAAGGAGTATTGTTAATATAGAGGAAGAAACTAGGAATGTGCTAAGAATATGAGCTTGTCAAGTTAAAATGGGACGTGAGGGAGACCTTCGACTGCCAAGTTAAAAATGGGACTTGAGGGAGACCTTCGAGGGACTGGTTGGAGGGAACATCACACTTTTAAGAAGTGCTTTCTACTGGGTTTATCACATTCTCGGCACCAATGTTTCCTCTGGGCTGCTCAAGTATACTACTGATAACATGGTAAGCCATTTCTCTACTCGCTCATTGCTTTTTTACTTCACATGAATGGAAATAGTATAAACAAATCATGTTGACCTTTTCTGCCTGAAAATCTACCTGTTCTAGTTGTTCTGGTAAGTTCATATTACCCATATTGAATAAATATGCTATTTTTTTTTCTTTCCATTTGCAAGCTCATTGTTATATTATTCTACCTGAAAGAGCTTCTTTAAAACCACTACTCAATTGCTTTCAGAACTAACAGTTCTCCCTGCTATGGGAAGGGAGGTGGTAGGGGTAGCCTTTCGGTAGGGAAGGCTCCATCGGAACCTGCACAACTCATTGAAGCCTACACAACCTTCTCCATTTGTAGGGCCATTGGAGGCTTCTTCAACCTGATAGATCCTTCTCCATCTGCATCTACAATGTTCTCTATCTACATCTGTAGGGTTCTTCTCTATCTGCAGGTTATAGAGCCTTATCTCCAATCAGGGTCATACTACGACAAGGTCGGTTTTTGAAATACTCATCAGGCACCTACACAACGCAATTGTTTGCATTGTTCTCTCTTCTATGGTAAGAACCAACGCCTTTGTCGGAGGTGGCTAGAGCTGTTGGCAGGTGATAGTTTTAGGTGGCTGGAGTCATTGGCAGGTGGCTAAAGCTATCATCAGAAGAAATGGAAAGGTTTCAAAAGAAGTGACCATTATAGTACTAATGTAATGAAACACATCTCAAACATTCAAACATTTAATGCTAACTTTGAAATTAGTCATTTCTCCAAGTCTTTGATTTAGAAAACTTGGAAAGTTTGGATATGATTTTCAAAAGCCTTTAGTTCCCTTTCATACTTTGGATAAGGAAACCTTACATATCTAATGTTGCCTTGATGGACGTGAAGCTTTCAATAAGACGTCGAAACCAAAACTTTGGATAAATGTTTAGTGAAGCAAATATGACTATCAGAACTTTGGATAGATTTCAGTAAAGCAATGATATTTTTAGTCGAAAGAAAAATTAATAGCTAGTCAACCATCTACCAATTGCTAGGGTCCCTACAGTGTTGGGTAAGAAACAAAAGCACACTCTACAAACAAATACATAGAAGCAAAAAACAATAGTTAGCAAGATGAGATAGTTGAGATTAAAATTTTAGAGTAGAAAACATGGCACCTACTTTGATCAAGCTTTGTTTGAAATTAGAGTGATCCACAAGTCATTAACCAACAAGCAACACCACTCTATTTGATTGCATTTATAATACAATGAGGCTGCATAACATGACCCTTGAGAACTCACATAATACAATTTTTTTCGGCCTTCAAAATACAAATGACAAAGATCCTAATTGCATAATACTATAGGTTTTCAAAGCACAAATCTAGCCTAATGGTACAACACAACCTCAAATATGTAGTGGCTTGTATATACTAAGTAGTATTTTTTATCAATTATGATAATTTCACACAAGTCCCAACCGGTGAGTGTGTGTACATACAACTTTGAACCAAATTGTTTAAATTGACATTTTAAATCTAATTTCGATTAATTCTTTATCAAATTAGAATTTTGATTCTGATTCAAGAAAAAAAGGTCCTAAACATCGGCCAACTACTCCCACAACAATTTTAAACCAATAAGGTTCACATTTATATTTGACAAAGACTGCTAAAGTCTGTAACAACTCAGCAATAGGGTTCACATTTATCTTTGTTAGAAGTTGTTGAAGTAAAATTTGGCCAATTACATAAATTAGAGAAATTGCAAAGTGGATAGAATGTTGACTCCAAAACAAAGTGGAGAAGGAATATTTCAAGGTTTAATGACTTGCAATTCTAATCCCACTGCACTATGTCAAAAGTAACACAATGTAAGTAGGAAAGAGTAGAGGGAATACCTTCCAACACTAGGATACAATGTAGTCAATGAACTTTGTATCAATTCTTTGTAGCAGATAACCAAATAAATAACAAAGTTCATTTTTATGTAAAGAATATGATATGTCGTCTCAAAAACATTGTGTTCATTTTGATGTTGAGAATGAGAAACAAAAACTTTGATACCAGTGCTTATGATATATTGTTAAGTTGGTTTGTGTTATTAAGTTGCCCATATCTCACTTCTAATATCTAGTTTTGTATAATTGGTATAACTGGAACTCTAATACATAACTTAGTTATGTATAATTGTTAATACAAAATTTATTTTTTTATAATTGGTATCGCTGGAAATCAAATATAGAATTTAGGTTGCATATAAGCATGAATTCTTCAAGATCGTTTTTATTTAACCATGTTTAAATTTACTAGAAAACTGTATCTAGTTTTGTATACTTGGAACTCTAATACAGAATATAGTTTTGTATAGTTGGTATAACTGGAACTCTAATACAAAATTTAGGTTTCATATAAGCATGAATTATTCATGACCTTTTTATTTAGCCATGTTTAAATTTACCAGAAAACAGTGTCTGTTGAATGGAGACCATGTTGATAATTCATTTACATGTATTGAATATGAGATGAATTGGAATAAATAGGGAAAAAAACCAAAATTTGGAAGCCTGCACTCCTTTCCTGGAGTTGTAAAAAAATGACCGCAAGGGGGAGAAGTGACTACAGGGGGAGAAGCCAGAGAGAATTAAAAATTCTCATCCATAAAACCTTTCCAAATCTATCTTGGATATACATTCATTCATAACAATATACAAGTTCAAACAACCTTCACCTTAGTTCCCACCATTCTCAATCTTCATCGATCCAATCACCATAGATTTTGCTAATTTTCGGAGGTAATGTATTCACCCTTATCTCTCTGCTATGATTCCCATGTATTAGTTAGAGAAATTTTCCTAATCATTTTTGAAAGGACAACTCATTCCACTAATAGTTACATTCGACCAGTGGGTGACCCATCAATGTTCATCCATCCATCCATTGTAGGTTGTTCGATGTTTTATGTTTCCAAAGTACTCGATTGCAGCCCCCTCCCTCCCGGATGGAAAGATGCTACTGGAATCAACAGATAGGAATCCACCTCGGCGCAACTATAACTACCTCACCAATTTCTTACTCAAGGAACATAAAAAATTTATCAATTTTGTGGATTTGTAATGAATTATCCGAGGACTTATAAAAGGAAAAAAAACACTATATGGGTTAAAAAGGAGGCCATTTCCATGTCACTAAACCCTTCTTAGTTTGTTGTGCCTGACTTGGGTTGCGTAAAGGATGCATATTTTTCCCAAGTGGACCAAGATATGCAGTTTGCAAAACCACTAATGACAATGGGTTATTTGTGGGAGGCCTATATCGACCATTTGAAACTATTGGCCCATCAAGTCAAGTAGAAACAATAAAAATACCCATGCCATATCCACCATTAGATGGAACGTAGTTCTTGAACCAAAGGGAAAAACATTAGTGTTTCCATTATTAAAATTGCCATTTGTGTTGTCTATTATTATCTTATTAGAATCCGTTGATAAGTCTCCCTATGGTGGAGTAGGAGATGAAGGATGAACATATTGTGCAGTGGATATAGAGCATGTTGAAAAGTATGAGGTAGTAATTGTTGTGAAAAATTAGCATTGTGAAAAAGTAGTATTGTAATAAGAGAATGAAAATGATCCCTATTCAAAAGCCTATGAATAGTGATTGTCCAATCATTTTGACCAAGGAGTTGCTGGAACATGACATAGCAAAGGAGTAGAGCAATCCAGAAGAAGACAACCCAATTGTTGAAATGGATAAGTTTATGGCTTCAAATTGCAGCATCAGTATAGGTAAAATGTTTTGTGAGAGTCCCATGGCTACATTTACTCCAACAACAACACTTGTTGATGTAAAAAATATGGTATATAATGATATATCTGTCTCTGGCTTGAGAGATGAAGAATATGGCACAAATATGGTTTCATGTGGTGATGTAAAACCCATTATTTTACATGACAAAATCACAACCTTAGAGGATAAGAAATATGTTCGTTACTCTAAAAACAAAGGGCATACCAACACATTTGTTAATGAAGAGTGTAATATATAATTGGCCACCTTGAATATGGAAGATTAACATATGCCAAAACATCCATAGTGAACAATATAATATTTTGTTATGCAAGAGGTCAATTAACAAACAAATACAAATGTCATGGCTTCCATGATATCCTTCTGATATCCCCTTTGATTCAAATATCCATTTCAATCATTGACTTGAATGCCTAGTTGCATCCCTGAGTTAAATCCCAACTTCTATCCCGACTTTAGTTTGCAGTTTTCTATCATCAATGTTAAATCATCATTAAACTAAAAGATATCTTATAAAAAAACAATTAAATTGTGGGAACTAAACCCATCAAAATTATTGTGTCATATCATAAAATAATTTTTTTCATTGTATAGACCAAGATATGAGCATGTAAGGATGTTGATGTATAACTCATTCAAGGGTATATGTTCCCTTTTAAAGGAGAATAAACAACTGTAGAAGACTATCCTTCTTGTCTAGCTCTTTGCTGCACCTATAACTGCCTAAAGACTAGAAAGATATCACCTCTATCCATCATTGAGAACTTCTAATTCAAGTGAAAGGAATATTTTAATAAGGGGATATTACTTGTAAGAATTAAAGCCTGCAAAACAATTAACAAGCCTTCACTTCTTTACTTGGCATTAGGAAAAACTTATAAAGCTTTGAAGTTAAAGTGGTGCACATGCAAAGGAAGAACATGAACATTCAAACAAAAGAATAAGCATAATGGTTTCGGTGATATATCTCAGAGTACAAAGAAAAAAATTACATGATGCATAATGGTTTCAGTGATATATCTCAGGGTACAAAGACCAAAATTACAGGATTTAATTGCATATTTGTCTGAGCATTATGAAAAACTTGTGGCGGTCAGCTAGTAAAAAAAAAAAACTAAAGGAAACAGGATATCAGGATATTTTGTGGTTATATATCATGACGAAAAACACCAATAACATAAAACATAAAATAAAAAAGAAGAAAATAACAAATATTGCACTCACAGAACAAAATAAAGTCGGTTATTCATATATAGCATTATCAAAATCAACATATCTGGTATGCATGCAGTTTAACATATAATAATGGAAATTGGAATTTGTTGTTTTACCCTATTATAGTGTTTAGAAATTCGTTAAGCGACATTAAAATGACTCTTAAGTTCAACGTAACACTGATAGTAATGTTACTTAAATGTGAATGCATCCCATGGAAGAAGAAATCCTTTGGTTCAGGTTTTAAGGTCTGGGTGCATTAGATTTGGATAGAAGTGCCCCTGGCACTATCTCTAACACTGATCCCTTAATTCTCTTCTGTGCAATGTCCAAGTTTTTTTGAGACCTCCTTTTCTTAGTGAGCCTAGGTTCTAACTGAACTTGCTCAAGCAACAATTTCTCTAGTAGCAGTAGGACGACCAAGAGTAGGAAAGGAAATGACAAAGGCACCCACTAAAATAAAGGGAAACATAGTAGCAACAAAGCCATAAGCATGAGAAGCATAAGCAAAGGAGGCATATTCCATTAATGGACCATAACTATTGGGTTTTGTAGTTTAGGCTATTGTTTCTTGATTTGTTAATTTGAAAAGAACCCTTATGGTGATAGGTTAAAGTATTTTGTCAATTTACCCAAAAAGATGCAAGTTTATTGGTTGAGAATGAACATGGATAGCGCCAGATTATAAAAGAAAATAATGATCAATTCATATTGGAAAATAATAGCTCTTATATGATGTGATTCCCAAGCCATACTGGATAATTTATGTAGCATGAAAGAAGAAATAACTGATGTAGAATCAAAGAATAAATATCCCTAGGTCCAGAAGAAGCAATATCCCTAGGTCTACTTCGATTTTAGCTCATTGGAAACCAATTTCCAGGTTCATGGTTAGTTGCTCTATTCTCCAAGTCTGCAACAAACAAGTTATTACTAGCAATAACCATCATCATGTTCTTTGAGAACTAAATTAAATAGACATTTGCATTTTTTTTAGTGGTGACCACTCAAACGTGAATCTTGCCATGTGGGCCCCTTATTACATGTAAGGCACGTTTTCTGCACTACATGGATGCCCTCACAACAGGAAACTCATGCAAATTCCATCTGTCCCCATATTGTAATCTACCAATTTGATTAGCCTAGTAGAGTAGCCAAGCTTGGTATTTGATCACACCCCTCCCATATGTCATTCCCTCATGCCAGGCGAGTAGAGTCTAGCTGAGTATCCCAACCAAGCAAATGAATTCATCCTAGAAACACGGGGTAAACACTTTGAAAAGGCCATGTTAATCCAAAACAAAATATAGTTTGATTTTTCTTATGGATATGCCCCGCGAACAAAAGAGAAAAAAGAAAAATGATTATACTAAAATGGAAAGTGGTTCAATTCTGAAAAATTTGTTCAACCTCCCCTCCTTTAGGGGATTTAACTTAGTTGATATTATATATGATATTATGCTAGCCAAGTATTCCATTCTAGCTCAAGTTGAGCAGCCAAGCCTGGTAGCAAAAGCGTGGAACCCAACCCACACATTTAGGTAGGAGAAATTCTATGTTTCGTAGCGGCAAGTGAGCTCGAGGTATAGCTATAGGTTCGAGGTTTTAGAGAATATTTTCTGTTATTGTCCTTCTACCCCACCTTCAAAATTTTTGACTAAATAAATAAAGCGACACCTTGCCCGCTTGCTTAGACTAATCAAAATATAGTAAGAAAGAAGCATGTAAGTGATATCACTAGTCACATAACCCGCCAACACTCACTCTACTCATCCTGCCGTGAAATAACAAACCTCTATCCTGCGCAAGAAAAGTGCTTCAGTGGATGTACTAAAAGTTGTATTGAATACAACACTCTCCTTCATATTATTCTTCAATCTAACATTTCATGACTGCTCTAAGGTTATAGAGCCTTATTTCTAATCAGGGTCATACTACGACAGGGTCGGTTGTTGAAATAATCCTCAGGTGCCTACACAACAAAATTGTTTGCAATGTTCTCTCTTCTATTGTAAGAATCAACATATTTGTCGTAGATGGCCAGAGCTATTGACAGGTGATAGTTGCAGGTGTTTGGAGTCTTTGGCAGGTGGCTAGAGCTATCACTGAAATAAATGGAAAGTTGTCAAAAGTAGCGACCATTAGATTACTAGTGTAATGAAATACATCTCAAACATTCAAACATTTAGTTCTTGATATTTAATGCTAACTTTGGAATTAGCCATTAGTCCAAGTCTTTGATTTAGAAAACTTGGAAAGTTTGGATACGATTTTCGAAAGCCTTTAGTTCCCTTTCATACTCTAGATAAGGAAAACCTTGCATATCTAATGTTGCCTCGATGGATGTGAATCTTTAAATAAGACGTCGAAACCAAAAATTTGGATAAATGTTTAGTGAAGAAAATATGACAATCATAACTTTGGATAAATTTCTTGAAGCAAGGATAATTTTAGTCAAAATAAAAATTAATAGTTGGTTAGCCGTCTAGTGATCGCTAGAGTACATGCAGTGTCGAGAAAGAAACAAATGCACACATTGAAAACAAATACACATAAGAAAAAACCAATAGTTAGCAAGATGAGATAATTGAGATTAAACTTTTACAGTAGAAAACATGGCACCTGCTTTGATAAAGATTTGCTTAGAATTAGAGTGATCCACAATTCATTAACCAACAAGAAACACTACTCTATTTGATTGCATTTATAAGACAATGATCCTGCATAGCATGACTCGTGAGAACTCACATAATATAAGTTTTTTCAGACTTCAAAATACAAATGGAAGAGATCCTAATTGCATAATAATATAGGTTTTCAAAGCACAAATATAGCCTAATGGTACAACACAACCTCAAATATGTAATGAATTCGATATGCTAAGTAGTACATTGTATCAATTATGATAATTTCATACAAGTCCAAACCGGTGAGTCTGTGTACATACAACTTTGAACCAAATTATTAAAATTGAAATTTTTAATCTAATTTCAATTAATTCTTTATCAAATTACACTTGTGGTTCTGATTCAAGGAAAAAAGGTTCTAAACATCGGCCAACTACTCTCATAGCAATTTGAAACCAATAAGGTTCACATTTATATTTGAAAAAGACTTCTAAAGTCTGTAACAACTCAACAATAGGTTTCACATTTTTCTTTGTTAGATGTTGTTGAAGTAAAACATGACAACCTACATAAATTAGAGAAATTGCAAAGTGGATAGAATGTTAACTCCAAAACAGAATGAAGAAGGAAGACTACAGGGTTTAATGACTTGCAATGCCAATCCCACTGCATTACGTAGATAGTAACAAAATGCAAGTAGGAATGAGCAAATGGAATACCTACCAACTCTGGGATACAATGTAGTCAACGAACTTTGTATCAATTCTTTGTAGAAAATAACCAAATAAATAACGAAGTTCATTTTTATGTAAAGAATACGATATGTTGTGTCAAAAACATTGCGTTCATTCTTATGTTGAGAATAAGAAACAAAAACCTTGATACCAGTGCATATGATATATTTTTAATCTGGTCTGTGTTATTAAGTTTCCCATATCCTACTTCTAATATCTAGTTTTTGTCTGTGTTATTAAGTTTCCCATATCTCACTTATAATATCTAGTTTTGTATAATTGGTATAACTAGAACTCTAATAAAAAATTTAGTTTTGTATAATTGGTATAAATGGAACTCTAATATAGAATTTAGGTTGCATATAAGCATGAATTCTTCAGGATCCCTTTTATTTAACCATGTTTAAATTTATCAAAAAACTGTATCTAGTTTTGTATAATTGGTATAATTGGAACTCTAATACACAATATAGTTTTGAATTATTGGTATAACTAGAACTCTAATACAGAATTTAGGTTGCATAAAAGCATGAATTATTCAGGACCTTTTTATTTAATAATGTTTAAATTTACTAGAAAATAGTATCTGCCGAATGGAGACCATGTTGATAATGCATTTACATGTATTGAATATGAGATGAATTGGAAAAATTAGGGAAAAAACCAAAAATTTGGAAGCCTGCACTCCTTTCTTGGAATTGTAAAAAATGACCACAAGGAGGAGAAATGACTGCAGGGGGAGAATCCATAGAGAAATCACAATTCTTGTCCATCGAGCCTTTCCAAATACATTTTGGATATACATTCATTCATAACAATATACAAATTCAAACAACCTTCACCTTAGTTCCCACCATTCTCAATCTTCATCGATCCAATCACCATAGATTTTGCTAATTTTCGGAGGTAATGTATTCACCCTTATCTCTCTACCATGATTCCCATGTATTAGTTTTAATGAGAACTTTTCCTATTTGGTTTTGAAAGGAAAACTCATTCCACTAATAGTTACATTCGACCAGTGGGTGATCCATCGATGTTCATCCATCCATCCATTTTTGGTTCTTCGATGTTCTAAGTTTCCAAAGTACTCGATTGATGCCCCCTCCCTCCCAGATAGAGAGGTACTGCAGGAAGCAATGATAGGAACCCACCTCGGTGGAACTCTAGCTCCCCCACCAATTGCTTACTAAAGGAACATAAACAATTTATCAATTTTGTGGATTTGTAATGAATTATCCGAGGACTTACAAAAGGAAAAAACCACTATATGGGTTAAAAAGGAGGCCATTTCCATGTCGCTAAACCCTTATTAGTTTGTTGCGCCTGACTTGGGCTGTGTAAAGGCTGCATATTTTTCCCAAGTGGACTAAGAGATGCAGTCTGTGAAACAACTGGTGACAATGGATTATTTATGGGAGGCCTATATCAACCATTTGAAACTATTGGCTCATCAATTCAAGAAGAACCAGTAAAAATACCCATGCCATATCCACCATTCGATGACACCTAGGTCTTGAACCCAAGGGAAAACCATTAGTCTTCCCATTATTAACATTGAAATTTGTGTTGTCTATTATTGTCTGATTGGAATGCGTGGACATTGACACTTCTCCCTATGGTGGAGGAGGAGCCAAAGGATGAACATATTCTGAAGTTGTTATAGAGCATGTTGAAACGTATGAGGTAGTAATTGTTGTGAAAAATTAGCATTGTGAAAAAGTAGTATTGTAATAAGAGAATGGAAATGGTCCATCTTCAAAAGCCCATGAATAGTGTTTTGCCAATAATTTTGACCAAGGAGTTGCTAGAACATGACATAGCAGAGGAGTGGAGAAATCCATAAGAAGACAACCCAATTGTTAAGATGGATAAGTTTATGTCTTCAAATTGCCACATCGGTATAGATTGAATGTTTTGTGAGAGGCCCATTGCTACATTTACTCCAAAAAAAACACTTGTTGATGTAAAAAACATGGTATATAATGATATATTTGTCTTTGGCTTGAGAGATGTAGAATATGGCACAAATATGGTTTCATGTGGTGATGTAAAACCCATTGTTTTACATGAAAAAATTACAACTTGGGAGGATAAGAAATATGTTCATTACTCTAAAAACAAAGGGCATACCAACATATCTGTTAATGAAGAGTGTAATGTATATTTGGCCATCCTCAATATGGAAGATGAACATATGCCAAAACATCCACAATGACCAGTAGAGAATTTTTTTATGCTAAGAGGTAAATCAACAAACAAATACAGATGTCATGGTTTCCATGATATCCTTATGATCTTCCCTTTGATTCAAATATCCACTTCAATCTTTGATTTGAATGCCCAGTTCCACCCCTGAGTCAAATGCTAACTTCAACCCATGGTTTGGTTTGCAGTTTGTTGTCATTAATGTTAAATCATCATTAAAGTAAAAGTTATCTAATAAAAAACAATTAAATTGTGGGAATTAACTGCATAAAAATTACTGTGTCATATCATAAAATAATATTGTTCATTGTATAGACCACCATTTGACAAGGTAAGGATGTTGATGTATAACTCATTCAAGGATATATGTTTCCTTTTAAAGGAGAATAAACAACTGTAGAAGACTATGCTTCTTGGCTAGCTCTTTGTTGCACCTATAATTGCCTAAAGACTAGAAATATATCACCTCTATCCATCATTGAGAACTTCTAATTCAAGTGAAAGAAATAATTTAATAAGGGGATATTACTAGTAAGAATTAAATGCTTCAAAATAGCTAACAAGCCTTCTCTTCTTTACTTGGCATTAGGGAAGACTTATAAAGTTTTGAAGTTAAAGTGGTGCACATGCAAAGGAAGAACATGAATATTGAAACAAAATAATAAGAATAATGGTCTCGGAGATATATCTCAGGGTACAAAGACCAAAATTACAGGATTTAATTGTAGATGTGTCTTAGCATTATGCAAAACTTGTGATGGTCAGCTAGTAGAACAAAAGAACTAAAGGAAATAGGATACTAGGATATTTTGTGGTTATATATCATGACGAAAAACACCAATAACATAAAACATAAAATAAAAAAGAAAAAAATAACAAATACTCCACTCATAGAACAAAATAAAGTCGGTTATTCATATATAGCATCATCAAAATCAACGTATCTGGTATGCATGTAGTGTAACATATAATAATGGAAATTGGGATCTACTGTCTTACCCTATTATAGTGTTTAGAAATTCATTAAACGACATTAAATGACTCTTAATTTCAACGTAACATTGATCATAATGTTACTTAAATGTGAATGCATCCTATGGAAGAAGAAATCCTTTGGTTCAGGTTTTAAGGTCTGAGTGCATTAGGTTTGATAGAAGTTCCCCTGACACTGCTTCTAAGGTCCATCACTTAATTCTCTTTCGTGCAGTATCCAAGTTTCTTCGAGACCTCCTCTACTTAGTGAGCCTAGGTTCCAACTGAACTTGCTCGAGCAACAGTTTCTCTAGTAGCAACAGGATGACCAAGAGTAGGAAAGGCAATGACAAAGGCACCCATAAAAATAAAGGGAAACACAGGAGCAACAAAGCCATAAGCATGAGAAGTATAAGCGACGAAGGCATATGCCATTAATGGATCATAACTATTGGGTTTTTTAGTTTAGGTTATTGTTCCTTGTTTTGTTAATTTGATAAGAACGCTTATGGTGATAGGTAAAAGTATTTTGTCAATTTACCCAAAATGAGGTCAGTTTATTGATTGAGAATGAACCTGGATAACGCTAGCTTAGAAAAGAAAATATTTATAAATTCTTACTGGAAAATAATAGCTCTTATATGATGTGATTCCCAAGCAATATTGGATAGTTTATGTAGCATCAAAGAAGAAATAACCGATGTAGCATCAAAGAATCAATATCCCCAGGTCCACAAGAAGTAATATTCCCAGGTCCACTTGGATTTCAGCTCATTGGAACCCAATTTCTAGGTTCATGGTTAGTTTCTCTATTCTCCAAACCCGTAACAAAAAAATTATTACTAGAAATAACCATATTCATGTTCTTTGAGAACTAAATTAAATAGATACTTGCATTTGTTTTAGTAGTGACTACTCAAACATGAATCTTTCCATATGGGCCCCTTATTCCATTTAAGACACATTTTTTGCACTACTTGGATGCCATCAAAATAGGGAACTCATGCACATTCCATCTTTCCCCATAATGTAATCTACCAAGTTGAGTATCCTAGTAGAGTAGCCAAGCCTGGTATTGTCATCTACCAAGTTTAGTAGCCTAGTAGAGTAGCCAAGCCTGGTATTGTCATCTACGAAGTTGAGTAGCCTAGTAGAGTATCCAAGCCTGGTATTGTCATCTTCCAAGCTGAGTAGCCTAGTAGAGTAGCCAAGCCTGGTATTCCACAACACCCCTCCCTGATGTCATGCCCTCATGCTAGGCGAGAGAGGTCTAGATGAGTATCCTAACCAAGCCAATGAAGTTAGCCCAAAAACATGGGGTAAACACTCTGAAAAGTCCATGTTAATTAAAAAAAAAATATAGTTTGAGTTTTCTTATGCCTGCCGGACAAAAGAGAGAAAGGAAAAATGTTATACTAAAATGGAAAATGGTTTAATTTTGAAAGATTTGTTCAACCTCCACTCCTTTAGGTGCGTTAACTCAGTTGATATTATATATGATATTATGCTATTGAAGTATTCCATTCCAGCTCAAGCCGAGCAACCAAGCCTAATAGAAAAAGTGTGTAACCCAACCTAGACATTCAGGTAGGAGAAATTTTGTGTTTCATAGCTATAGGTCAAGGTTTTAGATAATTTTTTGTTGTTGTCCTTCCACCCCACCTTCAAAATGTTTGACTAAATAAATAAAGTGGCATCCTGCCCGCTTGCCTGCACTAATCAAAATATAGTAAGCAAGAAGCATGTAAGTAATATCACCAGTCACATAGCCTGCCAACACTCACTCCACTCGTCCCGCTGCAAAATAGCAAACCTCTATCGCACTCAAGCAAAGTGATTCAATGGATGGACTAAAAGTTTTAATGAATACAACATTCTCCTTCATATTATTCTTGAATTCGACATTCCATGACTGCTCTTCTCTTGTTTCTTCCCAAGAGGGGACTCCTTTGTATGTGAATACTCCGTTAATTAACCCACCCTAGTCCTCATGCAATTGTAACCAATGTCTATTCCATAGACTCATTCATTCATTCAGAAAGTGAAATCTCACTCACATTTAGTAGGAGGATAAAGAGCGAGGTTATTCGTATCAAAACCATAAAAATGATTATAGATCATGATTTGCAACTGATTAAAGCATCATTCTTAGCTAGCCAAGGTTAGCAACAACACAAGCAATATTGTTAATATAGAGGAGGCAGCTAAGACTGTGCTAATAATATGAGGATGTCAAGTTAAAGTGGGACCTGAGGGAGACCTTTGACTGTCAAGTTAAAATGGGACTTGTGGGAGAGCTTCGGGGGACTGGATGGAGGGAACGTCACACTTTTAATAAGTTTTCAAGAAGTTATTTCTACTAGATTGCTCACATTCTCGGCATCATGGTTTCCTCTAGGCTACTTAAGTATACTACCGATAGCATGATAAGCCATTTCTCTACTCGCTCATTTCTTTTTTACTTCACATGACTGGAAATAGTATAAAAATCTTGTTGACCTTTTCTCCCTGTTCTTCTTGTTCTTGTAAGTTTTTTTACCCAAATTGAGTGAATATGTTATTATTATTATTTTTTTTTTCCATTTGCAATCTCATCGTTAACTTCTTCTACTTGAAAGAGCTTCTTTACAACTGCTCCTCGGTTGCTTGTAGAACTGACAATTATCCCTGCTATGGGAAGGGAGGTGGTAGGGGTAGCACTTAAAATATCAATATGCACATTATCTGTATTCTATTAATTAAAATAAGATTACATATATGCAGAGTTTTGTCTCAAGATAGGGAGACTATTTTGGACACACACTCTGTTGGTTGAGGAAATATCTCAACCACCCACCAAACTAGGAACACGTAGATATAGCCAACTCCTATAGAATAGGAACTGACTCCTTACATAGAAAGAATCACAACTAGACACAAATAGGAATTAGATATTCCAACACTCCCCGTTAATGAGTACTTATCTCGATATCAGTTTGCAAAGTCTATTTGTGGTCAAATATACCAAAAATAATATGTTGATGTCCATATAAAGGAGCAACCATCCACCGGAATGCATGGGTACTAACCGCTACAACTGCCAGTCTTGTAGGATGTCCTTCGCATACATGGTTCTTCCAACGATTATAACTGCACTCCTGTACTTGTAAACCCCCCTCCATCATTGTTAACCCAGATTTTATCGGATTACCTGTAACCATGCACTGGGTTTTATCGGATCACCCTCAACCATGCCTCTAAGAGCTCTCAGCTAGCATGGCTCAACTCAGCGACAAAGGCTCAACATAGCCACGAAGGCTCAACATTGCCACCAAGGCACTCAATTTAGCCACGAAGGCTCTTCATGTTAAAATGAGATACCACTACGGCATTCCATCCACCATGGGCCAAGGGTTTTGTCGGTGAACCCTAAACCATGTTTACAGGAATCTCTGTCCCACTTCACTGTTACACCTGGTTTCTAGCTTATCACAAACTAAAACTGTAAATACAAAGTGGTTTTTAGATTACCACGAACTGTATGGGGATACACATGCCTTACAAGGCTTACATTTCACACTCCAACTCTAGAGTTACCAGGTACATAGTTTATGGACCACTATAAAACACCGTAGACTTGCTTACTAAAATGTGACTCATAAAATAACATGCTAGTGAGTCTATTCTACAAACTCACACAAAATTTAACTTAGTTGTACATCCTCCGTTAAACTTTTGATGTATCTCCTTTGCCTCCTCTTTTGAATTTGTTCATATCATCTTCAACATTATCTTTGGCATCTGTCTAATAGTTATCTTGGATTTGCATATTCACACAAGCGATTGGTTAGAGTAACCAGTTTTATCCAAATCACTACACATCTATTGAATTGGCTAGACTCAATATATTAATCAATTCCAAGACAATTCTATTATATCTAAACAACATGCTATTCTTACAATTGAGAACCACATTTCATTTTATAATGACCAAATATTTCTATGATTACCATTGGGGAAATAACTCACCGCACCTCACAGACTAAACTGCTTGGCAATTGTTGCATGTGACATCAGTATGTGCATTTCTTTAAAATATTTTGATATAATTCTTCTATCTTTGGATAATACATTTCCTTCATATTTTGTAGTCTCTGATAAACTTTCTGGTGCGGTAAAATGAGTAGATGAAGGCCTAAAGTATTGAATCTCTTACATGTTAATAAAGCATTCACATATTCTGCTGCATATTTTGCACTAATGCTGAACTTGGCAAGGACAGAAATCAGTACATCGTCGGGAAGGTCATCAAAATGATCAACTCCAGTGGGTTCTCGTCGAAGCTGTTCTTCATTCGTTTTATCTCTGTTCATCATATGTCGTTTCTGCTTATAATTCTCCTCCACACAATCAACAACAGGAGGTGCATAACAAGATCTCGTTCTAGTCCAAATCCTCAATCCAACATCTCCATTCTTTATCTTGATCACTGATTTCAGCATGAGCAAGATTCTATTGAGGACATTGGATCCTTGCAATTCCTGCATCGGAACCTACACGTACATAAGCCCTGAAAGAATTGACCCTAGTAAGAATGACGAGCGCTACAACGGGTACGCCGGGGATATGTGGAGCCTCGGGCTCACCTTCCTAGAATTCTATGTCGGGTAGTTGCCTTTCCTGGAGACTGGGATCCAGCTCGATTGGATGACGCTCATGTACTTGATATGCAATGGGGAACCACTCGCTCCCCCGCCCTCGGCTTCTCCGAAGTCCTAGAGCTTCATCCGCTGCTGCTTGCAGAAGGACGGGTCCTTGGTAGATCGATGCAAATCTTGGTGCCATGGATGTTTGCAATCTTCACCTTCACATTGACAATAATATCTAACACAACAATCGCTCACACCTTGTCTAGCGGATCTCATGTCCCCAGGAACACAGAGAAGACTTCACTGACCCCAACCTTAACGGGCCTTCGCGCCAGGTGACACCCCAGTGTCGAGGAGGGAGCCATTGGAGCTACTCCTACATGTTCGCTCGGCAATGGGTAAGACACTAATTTGTTTCAGGTGGGGCAACATCGCTGCAAGATCTATTGTTATGCAGGATCCACACACCAGCAGATCCATCAACATGCAGACCCACCTCAACACTTACCAACGCTGCTGGCTCGACTATGCTGCATCGCCAGAATAAAAAATGGACAAACAAATCAAACATAAATTGAGAAACAAAAAATAATCAAACTCGTTATTTCCCTTAGCCGAGGAGGGGCCAAGCCCATAAGGGGCAAGGCCCTTAGGGGCGAGGCCCTTAGGGGCTCTGATACCAACATAAAATATCAATATGCACATTATTTGTATTCTATTCATTAAAATAAGATTACATATATACAGAGTGTTATCTCAAGATAAGGAGACTATTTTGGACACACAATCTGTTGGTTGAGGAAATCTCTCAACCACACACCAAACTAGGAACAAGTAGATATATCCAACTCTTATAGAATAGGAACTGACTCCTTACATAGAAAGAATCACAACTAGAGACAAGTAGGAATTAGCTATTCTAACAGTAGCCTCCCGGTAGGGTGGGCTCCATCGAAACCTGCACAACCCATCGAAACTTGCACAACCTTCTTCATTTGCAAGACCATTGGAGGCTTCTTCTACCCGATAGAGCCTTCTCCATTTGCATCTACAAGGTTCTCTATCTACATCTACAGGGTTCTTCTCTATCTGCGGGTTATAGAGCCTTATCTCCATTCAGGGTCAAACTACGACAGGGTCGGTTGTTTAACTACTCCTCATACGGCTACACAACACAATTGTTTGCAATGTTCTATCTTCTATGATAAGAACCAACATATTTTTCGCAGGTGGCCTGAGCTGTTGGCAGGTGATAGTTTTAGGTGGCTAGAGTCGTTGGTAGGTGGCTAAAGCTATCAATGAAATAAATGAAAATTTGCCAAAAGTAGTGACCATTAGAGTACTAATGTAATGAAATATGTCTGAAACATTCAAACATTTAATGCTTGAGATTTAATGCTAACTTTTGAAATTAGCCATTACTGTCTTTGATTTTGAAAACTTGGAAAGTTTGGATATGATTTTTGAAAGCCTTTAGTTCCCTTTCATACTTGTTACTCCAAGTCTTTGATTTAGAAAACTTGGAAAGTTTGGATATGTTTTTTGAAAGCCTTTAGTTACCTTTCATACTTTGGATAAGGAAAACCTTGCATATCTAATGTTGCCTTGATGGACGTGAAGCTTTCAATAAGAGGTTGAAACCAAAACTTTGGATAAATGTTTAGTGAAGCAAATATGACAATCATAACTTTGGATAAATGTTTAGTGAAGAAAATATGACAATCATAACTTTGGATAAAATTCGGTAAAGCGAGTATATTTTTAGTCAAAAGAAAAATTAATAGTTGGTCAACCCTCTAATGATAGCTAGAGTCTCTGCAGTGTTGGAGGCAGGGACTAATATTAGGTCCAAGAGTGAAGGGGTATGAAAATATTAGATTGGTTTGTGGTGAATAGTCTGGTGTTATCAAAGGTTTATCTAAATGAGCTTGGACTAGATGACCATAGCTATCCATTTAAGTTTAATGGGGAATTTTTGGCAGAGAAATATTTTACTTAGATGGTCAATTATATTGGGTAATATTATGGTTTCTCTTTTGAGGTATTTGGAGGTTTTGATGTGTGTGTATTTTTTTAATTAGGAGAATTAGTAAATTTTTTGTCATTGAGAAGATTTGGGATTTAGTGGGATTGTTACTATATTCCTTAGCCTAATGCAATCAAGTAGAAACCTCATTAAACAGGTAAACCACATTTCGAATTTTGTTGGAGCTCTATATTGATTGGAAAATGCCTTCTGATGCGAGACATCCACCATTAAACCTAGCTTGATGGACTAACTTGTGAACAATTAATTATGATTATGTGAAAGTCGATTTGTTGATATAGGGAGGGATAGAGAGTAAGGGATTGTCGATTTGTTGATATAGAAAAGGAAACTTATTCTTTGATTGATGATTTTCTTAGATCATTTAAAGAGGACTTAGTTAAAAAGTTTTTCTTTTTTGAAATTAAAAGGTCTAAGCTATTATTGATGAAAGAAGTGGACTCGAAAATTAAAAAGTATAGCCACCTGGATTGATTTGGAAAATAATAATACTAGGGTTTTTCATTCTTTTTCTAACAATAGAAGATACATTAATACAATTTGAGAGTTGCATGATCAAGATGGTTCAAGGGTTTGAGGGTTTAAAGGAATGGGTGATCCAGGGGTAAAATACATTGAAAGGATTCATCTTGAGGGAAAATTTAGTTGAGATTCTAAGAGTTATGTCTTCCTTTCCTAGGATGATAAATGAGCATGAAAGTGAAATGCAGAGAAATTTTAGAATTTTAGGGTTCAAATTTTTTTGGGTGAATTTTATTAAAGTAGCAATTAATAATGTTTAGCTTAGATTTTAAATTAAAAAGTATTTGTGTTAAATTATTTGTCCCCATAAAATAGAAAGGAAATTAGTAGAAACAAAGTTTACTCTCTTAATTTATGGAGCACAATTTAAACTTGCCTCTATTTTTAGGAATCTATATTTTTTAGTAGATTTCCTTAAGCTAGGGTGGTTTTGAAACTAATTAGACTACATTTCCTCAAATTAGAGTTTTATGGAAATGAGTTCTCCATGGATTTCATTAATGATTTCTTCCATCATATTACATTTACCCATTTCCTATTTCAATCATGAATTTCTTTCATGGTTTTATGGAAACAATTCATGAAAACTTGACTAAATTGAGGGGGGGGGGGGGGGGGAGGGGGGGGTGGGGGGTTGAATTAGCTTAGTGCATTCATGGACATTAAAAATTCTTTTCTTTTAACTGATTAAATGAAACATTACATGATAAATTTAACACATAGTGAACAACATATTTAATATGTGAACAACAAGTAATAAATAAACCAAAACATCACATAAGTACATTAAAACAACACATATTGACAATAGATATAAGCGGAAACCCACAAAGGGAGAAAACCATGAATTGTTGTTGTTGTGATGCAAAGACAAGCTCCTACTCCCTTATTACATATGGTTTTCTGTTGGCTCCAACCTATAGTGGCTACTACCTCAATTTTTCTACAAGCTACAACATGCAAGGAAGCTCCAACTCCCATAAGTTTTTTGTAGGCTACAACCCACAAGAGGCTCCTACCTCAACAAGCTCCAACCTGTTATTTGTCAAGCTACAATTTGAAAGGAGACCACAATCCCCTCATACAAAATGAAAACAATATGTTAGTTTACCTGGTCTATAACTTTTCATACCTCCATCATTGATTCTTCTTCTTCTTCTGAATAAATATGAATTACATCTTTTCTATATGTGCCAAGTAATTAATGCATAACAACTTAATCAAATCTCACATTCCCTAACTCTCTAACTATATAGCCTTGTGACCTCACACATTTTTATAAACAAGCTTTGATGGCTGTTGGTATTCCAAACATTAATATGAAGTGAAAGGACTTGTATTTTTGCATTCCACTCATTCCTTTCACACCTTTTTATATTTTGAATACTAAAATAAATGTTTCACTAAATAATATTTTTAGCCACCTATAATGATTAGATCAACAAAATAGCAGCCATAGCCTTTGCAACATACATTAACATTACATACACAACCATAACACATCACAACATCATAAGCATACAAGCATTCTTCATGCCTTTGTCTTTGTCTTTGTGTTTTTGTTACACCTTTTCCTTTGCCTTGCATCATGTCTTTGCTTTGCATCTTTACCTTTGCCTTTGTCTTGCATCAAAACATCTCAACTCAACCATTATGTGCATATAACAACATAAACAAGCCAATATCTATCATTAACATCTATTTTACACATATTTGTCTCAATAATCAACACCAATCAATAGATGTAAGTATGAGCAGCCTTCCACCAACACCCTTTGCAGCACAGTGAACATATGAAAGCAAATTTTAACAATTTGTTCTCCAAAGCATAACAATACCAAATATGATCCAGGTGGATATTGGTGGCCACCCGCCTATTCCAATTCGACCCCCACCATTGTTTCTTTAAGTTTTTCAGTTTCCTTATTTGTAGTACAATTTATTATTTTTGACAGTTTTTCAAGTCCTGAACTTCCAGAGCCGTTTTGAGGACCTAAATGACGTTTTTTTGGGAAAACCAAGACCAACATGGGTCATAAACTCATGTTGGCCATTCAAAAGTTGTAATCAACGGATAGATCTTTCTAACGAGGTATTGTGCGCATCAAACAGAGGTCGTATGCCAAAGTTACGACCCCAGGAAGTTGATGTACTACTTTACCCAAACGTGGCCCATAGTTTGGCGCTTCATCTCCTAGGGTTAGGTTTCTGGATGTTTAGGGTTTTCCATTGGTTCTCAATAATAAATAGACCTTTGAGCTCATTATAACACAGTTTAGAGGCATGTAGCCACCACATCTCTTCTCAGAGATAAGCTATCATCGCCTGAGCTAGTCTTATTTTCATTCTGTTTGTAAGCATATTTCAATATTTGATATTAATGAAAAGAAGTGTTATTTTTGTTGCATCTCTGTATTTATGGTTATATTTGTAATTTGTTGCGTGTCTTTTTAAATATGGATTGGTGGTATTAGAGTGGTCTTCTCTTTTTCTATTTTTCTTTACATGTCCCCAACGAGGTTGAGATATAAGGAGTTAGGGCTCGATCTGGTTGAACCTTTGCAAGATCAGCCTCGTAAACCCAAACGACCGCACATGGGGGAAGAAAATAAATATGAGGGAGCAAGAGATCCTATCAAAATATTGCTTGAGGAAGCCCTCGAGAAACAAATGAATGAGATGATGGATAAATTTATCCAAATCCTTCAACGATTGCCTACCAACGGCGCATCCACATCCAACAGCCACTCTAGAGGCTCCACTCCTTTTAAGGTACAAGTAAACTTTGACATTCCCATATTTGAGGGTAAAATATATGTAGATGTCATAGATAAATGGTTAAATATGCTAGAAGGATATTTTTCTGTTCATGATTTTTCCATACGGGAAAAGGTTATTTTTTCTCTCCTCAAAGTCGCCCCCCACGTTAAGGAATGGTGGGAAACCTACGGTGAGAAAAATGATGAAATTACAACCTCACTATTTTTAGCCACACCCAATTGGAATTCGTTCTAGGACACCATCAAGGAGCAGTACTACCCTATCAGGAGCTATGAGAATAAATACATAAAGTGGACCACACTGCGGCAAGGAAGGGACCAAGATGTGTCAGAGTTTACCAATGTTTTTCATACCATTCACACGAAGTTGGAGATCAAGGATTCTGAGAAACATTTTGTACTCAAGTACCGCGGCTACCTACACAGGTACATACAGGAGGAGATGGAGTTCCTGGACATCTCCTCGCTCGGCACAACATACCAATATGCCATCAAGATCGAGAAAAAGTTTAAACAGAAGAAGCGAGACTTTGGATCTGCGAATCCGAAGCAAGGGAAAGGTACCTCCAATCCACAAGAAAATAAAAATACCGCAAAGTCAAAGAAGGACATGGGAAAGTGGTGTGAGTTCCATAAGAGCTCCACACACAACACAAGTGAGTGTCAGGCCAAGCAGTCATTGGTGGCTAAGATGAAGGCTTCAGAATTAGATGCATGTTCCGAATCTGAGTCAGAGCTTGACAAGGGGAATGACAAAGGGAAGAAAATTATCGATGCAGATCCCAACGCCATCGTTGCCACCACGAAGATCCAGAAGGAGGAACCCAAAGATCCAGAGGAGGAGGAGCACCTCTTCTACTCCCAGATGTGGGTAAAGGGTTCCTCGCTACAGTTCATTGTCGATAGCAAGAGCCAAAAGAACCTCATATCAACAAAGGTTGTCAAGCGGCTGGACTTATCGACCACAACACATCCACAACTTTACACCATCGGGTGGGTTCACCAAGGATGGGATCTTTGCATGAACCAGTAGTGTCACCTTCCATACATCATCAAGCCCTTCACGGATGAGGTATTATGTGATTTTTATCCCCTTTATGTTTGTGATGTATTATTAGGCCAACCATACTTGTGGAAGCGACATGCTGTGTATGAATCAAAGCCTCGTGCTGTTACTGTTACCTTAGGAAATAAGTTATACAAGATACTAGAGGTAGCACCACTATCACCATCTCTTTGGTTATTACAAAACAATGCAATAAACTCATTTCCAAAACCATGAAATTTGTTTTCTTGATGATACACCCTCAGGGAAAGAAGAAGATGGTGGCCACGACCTCTAGATAGGGCCCCTCCACATGAAAACAACAGATGGAAAAGGTCGTGGAGGAGTACGAGGACATCTTCACCTCCCCCGTAGGGATGCCTTTGCACTGTTAGGTCAAGCAATCCATTGATTTGACCCCTGGCGCGCTGTTTCCCAATAGACCAATCGATCCGCGCTCCGTTATGGAGAATGACAAAATCAGGAGGCAGATTTAGGAGCTGCTACAAAAAGGTCACATCTGGTCGAGTTCATCACCCTGTGGGAGCCCGATCGTGTTGGTACAGAAGAAGGATGAGACTTGGAGACTTTTTATTGAGTATCGGGCGCTGAACAAGATCACTGTTCGAAATAGGTACCTGATCCCATGGATTTATGAGCTTCTGGACCAACTCAAGGGGGAAAATATTTCAGCAATATTGACTTGAAGTCTGGATATCACTAGGTACCAATCGAAAACTCTGATGTGTGGAAGACTACCTTTAAAGCTAAGGAGGGCCTTTTAGAATGGTTTGTTATGCCTTTCAAGTTGACGAATGTTGTTGCAACCTTCATGACGCTGATAGATGACATCTTGTGGCCATTCACCAACTCATTTGTAGTGGTATACTTGGATGACATCCTGATCTTCAGCTAGAGTTGGGAAGAGCACCTCCATCACATCCGTCAGGTTCTCCAAACACTGCAGCAACACAATTTGTGTGCCAATTTGGAGAAATGCACTTTTGACATGACCCAGGTTCAGTATTTGGGATACATTATTGATGAAAAAAGGGTGCATGTGGATCTAGCAAAGATCCAAGTCATTTAGGATTGGCTAGCCCTAATCACTCTGATAGAGCTCTGCAGCTTCCTGGGTCTTGCCAATTTCTACTACAGGTTCGTGTTGGGGTTCTCTCATATCACTTGGCCGTTGAGTCAAGTCACCAAGGGAGGAGCGAAAGAAAAATTCTTTTGGTTTGAATCTCAATAGAAGGAATTCATAGAGTTGAAACATCATCTCTGCTCTGAACTAATGCTCACATTACTAGACTTGTAACAACCATTTGAGATCGAGACAGATGCCTCTGACTATGCTATTGGGGCAGTCTTTACTCAATAGGGGATTCTAGTGGAATATCACAGTGAGACACTTTCAGACACAGTCCAAAATTATCCCCCTTATGACAAAGAGATGTATTCCATTGTGCAGGTTTGACGACAATGGAAGCATTACATTTTGGGGAAGGAAAAGGTCATTCACACATACCACAAACCCTTGCAGATCATACAAACACAAGAGAAGTTGTAGACCGATTTCCATTAGAAGTGGTCCACATACCTGCAATAGTTCCATTTGAATATCAAGTATAAGAAGGGCAACACCAATAATGCTGTAGATTTCCATAGCTAACCACCGATCATGGCGTTAACCACCATGCTCAACTCTTGTGGGCAGAAGGCTTATGATTGACCGCTTCTCTACAAAAGTGACCCAGAATTTGGCCACACATACTAGACGCTCTTGGAGGGTCAGCAAGTTCTAGATTTTCACCTCTAGGATGCCCTATTATGCCACTTGTGACACCTTTGTGTTCCTTTAAGCGAGCATGCCAAGATGATTTGGGAAGCAAACTACAGTCGAGCTACTAGGAATTTTGGGGTCGAGAAAATGGTGGCAGTATTGTAGAAGTATTTATATTGGCCAAATATTCGAAAATATGTTGGGAAGTACATTAGATCCTGCACTGCTTACGCCATTGCCAAACTGATGATCAAGAAGCAAGGCCTCTATACTCCACTGCCTACCCCTAGTTGACCTTGGGATTCCATCTCCATGGATTACATGTCAGGCCTTCCTTCTACTGAGCATGGAAAGGACTTTGCTATTGTGGTCATCAACAGATTCTCAAAGATGGCCATTATGGCGGCCTATAAGAAGAATATCACAGTAGAAGCCACTGCTAAAGTCTTCTTTGAACGACTGTGGGTACACTTTGGGATCCCACAAGCTATCATCTCAGATCGAGATAGAAAGTTCCTCAGTACATTTTGGTCCAGTCTCTGGTCGATGCTGGACACCAATCTCATTAATTCCACAACTTTCCATCCCTAAACTGATGGCCAGACAGAGGTTGTCAACAGGATGATCATACACATTCTCCGCATGTACAACTCAATGCATCCAAACACATGGGATGAGAGCCTCCCCTATGTCCAACACAGTTATAACTGGGTTCTCCATAACTCGATTGGCCACAACCATTTTCAGGTAGGCTTGGGATTCCAACCACTATGTCCCATTGATGTGGCCATACCATTTGCAACTACTCAGGCAGATTCAGCTCATGTCAAGTGCGAAGCTGATAAGGCAAACAAATTCATTGAGCACATCCAACACATCCGCCAGTAGGTCCATGACATTATGGAGAAATAAAATGCAAAGTACAAGCATCGACATGATCAACATCGGGTGCCACACAAGTTTAAGGTGGGCGACAAAGTCTGGTTGCATTTGCAGAAGGAATGCCTTACCGAAGCCTATAGGAAACTCAAACCCTTCCAATATGGTTCTTAAACCATTACCAAGGCTGTGGGAGACAATGAATTTGAGCTCAACATTCCCCCATTCCTTGGCCTGCACCCAATGTTCAATGTGGATTGCCTTGGACCATACTTCCCACCATTGTTGGACACATCAAACATTGCAGAACAAATCACACCTACAGATTTAAATCCACACTACATGGAACAAGCCACAACTAATCAGATCATGGACACGCAGAGCAAGAACACTCGACAATAGAGGATCCAACTATATCAAGTTGTCAAAGTTGGCCTTCACCAGGGCAAGTGGCTCACCAAGGACTAATTTCAACAACAATTTCCTCATCTCATGGAGGAACTCAATGCAATAGGGACCATTGCTTCCTAAGGGGGGAGGAATGATCCAGGTGGATATTGGTGGCCACCTGCTTATTCCACTTGGATCCCCACTATTGTTTCTTTCAGTTTTCAGTTTCCTTACTTCTAGCACAATTTACTATTTTTGGTAGCTTTTCAGGTCTTGAACTTATGGATCTGTTTTGAGGACCTAAACAATTTTTTCTTGGGAAAACTGATATTTCCAATGAGGTATTGTGCGTGTCAAACAATGATCGTATGCCAAAGTTACGACCTCGAGAAGTTGATGTACCAATTTACCCAAACGAGGCCCATAGTTTGGCGCTTCATCTCCTAGGGTTAGATTTTTAGATGTTTAGGGTTTTCCATTGGTTCTAAATAATAAATATGCCTTTGAGCCTCATTGCAACACAGTTCAAAGGCATGTAGCCGCCACATCTCTTCTTAGAAATAAGCTACCATCGTCCGAGCTAGTCTTATTTCTATTCTGTTTGTAAGCATATTTTAGTATTTGATATTAATGAAATGAAGTGTTATTTCTGCTACATCTATGTATTTATGGTTATATCTGTAATTTGTTGCATTTATGTTTAAATTTGGATCAAAGTATCAACATCATACATTGATCAACTTTATATCATATATCAACCTTCAAATCAACTTGCAAAACATATCTCCAATCCCATTTGAAATGATACATAGAACGAGAGTAGACCACATTTATGTTAAGCAAGCATTACAACAAGCATCAATGCCTTGCCTTGTACCTCTTCACACCGATCTCTACTGCATAATTCATCTCACAAAACCACAAACATCAAACATTACATGCATACACCATACCTTGCTACAACTCCTTTGCCTTACAACACACTAGTGTGTTGAAAATATATTGCATTAACATTTCTCAACATGATATTATGCAACCAACAAATATCACATCTGCTAATTTGCAAACCTTTGTTGACCACATACATCTTCCCAAGCCATCAAGCACATCAATCAATTATATGTCACAACCTCCAGCTCAACAACACAATGCTGTGTACACATAATTTACACAACAACATGCCATATCACCCGTTGCTACTCCTTTTCTTTTCCTCTGCCTAAGCTTCTCTTGATCCTTCTCCTACCTTGTTTCTCTCGCATAACTTCTTGTTCTTGTTCCTTTTCCATCAATGAAAACAATTCCAACAACAATTTCACCCATGAATTTTAGATTTATTTGGATATCATAGTTTTCTGTGCTAAAAATGGTTTTTATGCATTTTACATTTTTGTAACTTTCTCATTAGTTCCATCATTTCTACATGATTATACAATGGATGAGTTGATTCTACTCTAATGCTCTTAACATATGAGAAGAATATTATATGGATAGTGGAATTCTAGGAGGAATGGTAGTTCCTATCAAAATTTATGAGTATTTATTTTTAAATTAAGTGTTTTTTTTAACAAATTTTTTATCAATAATTTTTTATTATAAAACACAAGTCTAGATTCCAAGGGTCTTTTTTAACCCTATGTTAATCCTCTTTCTTTGGTGCTATTTTAAGTACTTATTCCACATTATCTTCTATTGACTCATTACTCTCATTTGGATTTTAAGTCACTATGCAAATAGGTGAGACTATTTATTTCAAGGATTCAAATTTCATCTCCCAATATTTTGAATTCTCTATTGTAATATTCATTACATGTTTTCATTTGAATTTTCACTTTGGTTCCTCAACAACCTTCTCCTATGCCATGGAGCCTTGAATGCAAACTTTATTGATTTCATTTTTTCCATATTTTTATTGTCATTGACATAGGTTTTAGTCTACTGAACTTCCTTGCTCCAAGAAATAGCCGTTTTAGAAATATTGGGCACCAAAAATAGATTGTCGTTGATCACATGATAGTTTTGATCTTCCTTACTCCATCAATACCTTTTTAACAACAAGTGCCATCATCATTATATCATTATTTCATTTTTATTTTTATTTTATAGATTGCTATTAAAGCCAATGTTATAAATAAGATTGCTGTTAAACCCATTGTTATAAACCTAAGTAGTAGCTGGTATAAAATTGCTATTAAACCCATTGTTATAAACATAAGCACTAGCTTGTGAGACCTTTTTTTCATTATACACCGAAGTTGGCAACATTGAGATTTAAGATGACATCATTTTCTTAAAATAGTTTCTTGAGTGAGGGAAAATCTCGATAACTAATATAGCTATCTCCAATAAATGGAAAACAATAGTTAAACCACTTCCCCATATTTTTTTTTAATATGATACCTAAAATAACATTCAATATTCTCTAAATTGTTTAATCTATAAAACATTATCTAGAACTCAAAATCACCGTACATGATCTAAAATTGGACATTCATAGTATATGCAACTTTTACCGACATCTATATGATTTTAGATACATTAAATTGGAAATTCATAGTATATGCAACTTTTACCAACATCTATATGATTTTAGATACATTATTTCAAACAACTAGTACCTAGTTAAATGCTATATTTATTGCCATATTTCCTTTCTTCTATATGTATATTTCCTACCAATGATTTAAGACTCGATGAAATTGCGTAGATATATAAACGTAACACTCTTATATATGTGAGCATTTATTATTGGTGTAATGTTACTAGGATTGAAACAATTATTACATAGAATGTTGAGTTACTTAGGTAATACAAGAACAAAGTAAATCAATACATTATTGATCTAGATCCTTTTTCAAGATCAGTATTCAAGGTTAGGGAACTATGAGTTCCATTGAAAGGAATGACAAGATGTATTAAATGTTTTTCATTTAATATAAATGATGGCTATATTATTGCTAATTGAATTGAATTTAATTTGTGTAAATTGAATTTAATTTAAGCAGCTAGGAAAAATATTATTGTCTTGTTTATTTAAATTCAATTTCTACTTATGTTAGGTATATTCTTTATATAAAATAACACTTATTATTTATTGATATTTTGTTAAAATATAAAAAATATAATTATTATTTTAAGAGTTGATGAAATAATTATATTATTATTATTATTTTAAGTATTTTAGAGGAACCTAATAATTTATGTAGCTACTACCAAATTTAAGAGGTTTATGACTTATCATTTTCTTTGTAAGCTAGGTTACAACTGGGGATTTGAACCTTGGATCTTTTAGTTTTCACTAATTTCATATTACTTCTATCACTAATTGCACTACACTAGGATTAAATAGTTATATTTTTCATTGCTATAATGTTCTACAAGAAATATGAGAGAAAATGATTTATTAATTTAAAAATTGATCAAATAGTCCCCACTTTCATAGATACAATGTTTGATGCAGTAGTTTTCATTTGCATACTTTTCTATTACATAAAATTGATAAAATAAGAAAGTTCTTATTATCTGAAGCATTTCCCTATGTATAAAATACATATATTTTTCAGTATAAATAGACCTTTTATCTCTTCGTGGGAGTATTGAGTGGATGGTACAATAAAATGTTATCCCCTCCATCCGGTTTCAAATCCTATGGGGGACATATTTGGCTCAAGGAGTATGCTCTCCCATCCTTGTGGAGTCTCGAATCCTGCTAAGTCATAAATTCCTGGTATACGCCATAAGTCATAAGTAAGGAGTATGCTTCCCCACCCTAGTGGAGTCTCGAATGTTTCTAAGTCATAAATTCCTGGTATATATGGCTTACAAGCTGTTGGAGCTGCTAGGAAATCATAAATTCTTGGTATACTTGGCTTACAAGATGTTGGAGCTGCTAGGTTTGATCTTGGGCCTTGCACAAACTACTCCAACGAGTTAGTGATTCACCCAACGCATCCTCTCCTTTTTTCTCTAGTGATTTTCGCATCTTCCTTTCTTGCATCATTTTCTCCCACATGAATGAGGATTCCAGGGAAGAAAATACAACGACTGTAACTCCATTTTTTTAACATGTATGCACAAAGTTGCTTTTTTAGTGGTCCAAATTTATTGATTATGTCCGTACACGTTTATTTCCTTTTAATTCATTTGATTAATTAAAATAAATATCATAGAACAAGTGTTCATGTTGAAATTGCTACGTTTTTTCGGGCATTGTATCCTTTTAATTAATTTGATTAATTAAAAATAAATATAAATATTGAACATAGTGTCATGTAATTATGACGACTGTTTTGGGCATGGGTATTGATTAAACCATGGTATTGTAACCAACGCTTATATACACCATTCAATTAATCTCCATAGTAAAAGTGGAAGTAAATCTCTATGGTTAAAATAGAGATGAATATCCATAAAAAATAAATTTTGATATATCTTATATATTATATATATATATATATATATATATATATATATTAAATTCTCTTTTATAATTTTTACATCACAGTACATTTATGGTGGTAAATGCTCACAAAAATAAACTAAATAAAATTTATAATTTAGTTAATTATATGATTTTTTTTCAAATTTTAATATAAGGGAAATATTGTAAAATTAATGTTTTCTATTTATTATGAATAATATTAATCAATTTAAATTTATATAGCTATATAATTACATTATTAAAATATACTAGATTACAATTTAATAAATTAAATTTTGCCCTAATAAATTAAAATATCTGATAATTAACAAAACTATCTGTGAATAAAAACATAATATAACATTATTAATTAATAAAATATTTTACAACATCTAATTTATCAAAATCTAATAATAAACAAAATTATTAACCAATCAAAACATGATAGCTTTCTTAACTAGTGAGATATTTTACAAGATTTAGTAATACCATCAAAATACTTCACTAATAATCTACATTGGTTTATCAGCTGCATGGCATAGCAAATATATCAATCATCTACCCTACCTTATATGCTGCATGATGCTACTAATATGAAATATGCTATGATAAAATAATCATTACTATACTTTAAAACAAATAATATATCGTGCAAACTTAGGAATTGAGAACTGAGATACATGAGTAGTGTGTTCTCTTATATGTGAGTTAAAGTATGTTCACTTAAAGTCTAATAATTGGAATGTTTGTGTCCGATGCGATGGTTAAGATCTACGTGGTTCCTGAGTATGATAATTTGCATACACATTAAATTTAAGATTACTTATCCATATAGTAATTGAATTATATGGATGGTTTATTTATAAATAAGTTTTGATAATAATTTTGAGTTATATTTACTGTATGTATGAAAACTGTTTAGATTATATATGTTATCCATTAAAATGGTTAGAAAACTGTTTAAATTATATATGTTATCAATTAAAATGGTGAGAGAGATTGCATATTTAAAGACTTACATTAGCTAAACTGAGATCTACATATACAACCTTGGTTCCAGTAATGCAATTTGAATTTAAAATTTGATCAAATTTCATTCATTTTTATATTGAGATTGTTTTTTTATCAAGAAAAAATAAAATTGACTGGATTTTATTAAGACTTAAAACCAGTTATATTTAGTATCTATCATTGAAGCGATAATGTTTCTAATCATCTAGAAAATTTTATCATATTTTTGATTTATGGTGGTCACAATATTAATCTAGACCTTTGCAAATCACCATCTACCAAAAACATACCAAAACAATTTTTATTAAAACATGTTCAGATAGATATACAACCAAAAAGAGGAAAGAGACCCTACTTATAAGCTGAAAAGTAATCATCAAACATTCAAAACATAGACACCGCTATGGGAGAGTAGTACACCCCTCCTCTCGAACTACACCATCTGCGATAAAACTAAAAAAATGTAACCTTTTTCATCATTTAAACCCATTTTAGATAACGAGACAACTGTTCCATTTGATTCTTTGAAGATACGTTGAATGTTGAAGCTCAGAAAGGTTTGAATGAGTGCACTGATTCAGTCCCGTCATCCTCTGAGATATAGAGGATCAAACGCTGAGTGATATACCTAGAATTCCATCTATGATAGTATTCGAGTCACCGTAGACATGGATGTTCTAGATTGATTTTTCCTTTGCAAACCAGAGAAATCCCCACAAGGCCCCATTTCCGCCTTGGAGTTTGTTCCCATCCCTCCAAGTGTAGAAATTCCCACTGCAGATAAATAAGTTATGCAATAGACTAAAGCAAAATACAATATCTACTTCTACAACAAGCTTTGCGGAAGCTTAATCGAATATGAGCAAGATCAATTAGAAAACATATAATTGAGAATGAGAAATCAATCACACATAACACAGAAGAATAACCCGGGGAAAGCCTCAGCCTAAAATCCCAATCTCTGTATTATCATTCAAGTGGAAATATGTTCAAGTTACAAAAAGAATCAACTCACAAGCTATCCTACTCTCTCTGCAATCAAATAATACTACCCATAGACAGTCAAAGGCTCTCACAACCTTCTCCTCTGCCCTCCAAGCCTCCTATTCCTTGCATAGTTTTTCCTGGGGTCCAGTGCTTCCACAAGTGCAAATTCCCACCTCACACTGCTCACTTGGCTTAGTAGTAACTGCGCAATCCTGAAGGAGATAATTCCTTTTAGGAAAAATCCTCCAACTGATAGTACAATGTCCCTTCCTCTGATCTCAACTGGGTCTCTAACTGAACTGACATGCATGAGTTATTTATGAGAGAATATTCAGTTTGAAGTGCATCAGTTACATGCATGCATGCATTAACTATCTGAACTCACAATTAATTCAACAAACTATTTGAACTATTCTAACTGGACTTAACTCAGTTAACTGAGCTAACTAACTACAACTCAATATTACAACTCATCCTTATCTCTTTAACTGATGGATAAATTCCTCAATCAATGGGATAATTGTTGCATGTCCTCACATAGACTTCATGTTTGATTTTCTACAACTAATTAACTCAAGATGAATTAACTAATTATTTTACAAACAGCTGTCAAGATCAAATTCGAATTTTACTTCTCAATTTTAGTTCAGGGACTAACTAAAATTGGAATCCATCCTGAAATGTTATTTATAGTAATGCTATTTTTAGCACTTCCATTTTTCATTCCTTGTTGCTATGTCAAACACTGGTACATGAACTGTTATTTATAACAGTAATATTTTTAGCACTTCTAATTTTAGCATTTCTTGTTGCCATTTTCAACATTCCCTCTCAACAAGAAAGGCATCAACTCGAACCCGATCCTGAACCTTTGGAATGTTCTACATGCAACACTTCTCCCAAGTGTTATTGCTCCAACAACTCTAGAAACAAAAAAATCTCCCAACTGACCTATTTGTTGGGCTAGAAACATCATCTGATGTTGAAACTCCATCTGTCGCAGACAAGTGCCCCCTCTCTGACCTTTGAGTTGCTACAACACTCCATGCATCTTGCATCATTGCACACCTCTCTGTGCCATCTTGCACTGGTGCAACACTCCTGTGCCTCTCACATTGTTGCAGCCTGCTAGCTCTGCACTGTCTTGGGATCCTGCACTATAGCTCTCTCTATTGCTCCATCTGCATTTGTCTCTACCCACTCAGCTAGTCCTACTACTCCTTGTCAGGGCTCCCGTAGCAAGGTCTAATCCAAGAGGCTTGGTACCTCAAAGATCCTGCCCCTATTTCAGCCTTTTTGGGACAATCACTTCACATCGCCCCACCTCACACCTGGAGGTATGGCTACATGTGATCCCTCTGCCCACTTGGCTCAAACTTCCCCCCTACTGGAGGTCTTTGCATGAATGGAATCCTCCACTTGGTCTCCTCTCGGCTTCTCCAGTTGTGGCTGCTCCACAACCTCCTGAAGCTGTTTCACCAATTGTGGCTCCTCCACAATTGCTTGAGACTTATTCTGGCGCTCCATGTTGAGAGGTAATGTACTCTCCCTCTCAACCACCAAGTCTCCATCAATTGCCTTGCTCCTCAAGGCTTTGCATGCATCTTGAACCTCAAGAGCATACAGGTTCTTGACTCGTGAACTGATCTACTTCACCTGTCTAGTGGTGATGTGTTGAAGCAAAACCTTTCCCTTACTGAAGACTACATCATAGCCTTTGAATTCCATCATTACAATCGACACCAAATTTTTCTTCAGTCCTGGTACATACTTGACATTGGTCAAGGTAATGCGAGCTCCATGCTCCCTTTGAAAAACAACCGTGCCTACACCTGAGACACTATACTTTTCATCATTACCCATCTCTATGAGCATCTGGAGATCTTTCTCCTCCAAGATACTGAACAAACTCTTGTCACCGGTCATGTGGAAAGAAGCTCCACTGTCAAGAAACCAACCACATCCCACCATGGATGAAACCATGCATGCTAAGAGTGTGAAATCTAATTCGAACTCTGAGGCCAACGCCTCACCTTTAGATCCTTCCTTGGATCCCATCTTGGACTTCTTCAATGGACAATTTGTTGCAAAATGGCCCACCTCATGACAATGAAAGCATCAAACTTTCAATTTGTCAAACTTCTTCCCACCATGGGAAGAACATGATTTGGGATGAGAAACCTTCTCCTTCCCTTTCTTTGCCTTACTCGCTAAGGCACAATTTTCTTCATCCTCCTTGGATGAAGAACCATCTCTGGTGCTTCTTCTTATCTCCTCCTACGTCAGATCCGACCAAAGTCATTCCCAATATGGCAGTTTCTCTCTTCCATTTACCGAGTCTTGCTAGCTATGCTAGCTCTTAGGAAGACTGAGGAGAATAGGACTCACCATGTCATCATCGACTGTTGTGATCCCTACACTACCAAGCTCATCCCTGCAGGTGGTGAGCTTGTTCAGAGATGTAGACATCATGTTTCCCTTTTCACACTTGATCGTACAAAGCTTGTCTTTCAGCGCAAACTTCCTCTGATTGCTGCTATTCTGATATAGATATTTCAATGTTTTCCACATCGAAAACGGTGTCTACTTCCCATGGAGACTCGAGACTATGTGGTCCCGAACTCCCTCCAGAAGGATTCTCCTTGCTCTAGCCACACATTTCTTCCATTCCGCCAATTGAGTAGCATCAGTCGGCTTGGGTACTTCTTGATCAATGAAGTCCTTTAGACTGTTATCCTCTAATACTGCTTCCATGCGATCCTTCCAGGCTATATAATTCGAGCTGCCTTCAAGGGCATACTCGAGTCTTAAATCGCTGAATGCCATTGGTGAAATTGAGATGTGATAAGAACTAGATTTCTATATTCAGGAACCAAAAAATTCAAACTTCTCCCTTTTTGTATACTGTTCTTCTCCTTTGATCACCTTTGCTCCAATACCATGTAGAAATTCCCACAATAGATCAACATATTATGCAATAGACTAAAGCAAAATACAAGATCTACTTCTACAACAAACTTTGCGGTAGCTTAATTGAATATGAGCAAGATCAATGAGAACACATATAACTGAGAATGAGAAATCAATCACACGTAACACAAAATAATAACCCAGGGATAGCCTCAGCCTAAAACACCAATATCTGTATTATCATTCAAGTGGAAATATGTTGAAGTTACAAAAATAATAAGCTCACAAGCTATCCTGCTCTCTCTGTAATCAAACAATACTACTCATAGATAGTAAAAGGCTCTCACAACCTTCTCCTATGCCTTCCAAGCCTCCTATTTCCTTGCACAATTTTTCCTGGGGTCCAGTGCTCCACAAGTGTGAATTCCCACCTCACACTGCTCACTTGGCTTAGTAGTAACTGCGCAATCCCGAAGGAGATAATTCCTTCTGCATGGATGAGTTTCCTTTATAGGAAAAATCCTCCAACTGATAGTACATTGTCCCTTCCTCTGATCTCAACTAGGTCTCTGACTGAACTGACATGCATGAGTTATTTACGAGAGAATATTCAGTTATTTGAAGTGTAGCAGTCACATGCATGCATGCATTAACTAACTGAACTCACAATTAATTCAACAAACTATTTGAATTAATATAACTAGACTTAACTTAGTTAATTGAGCTAACTAATTACAACTCAATATTACAACTCATCCTTATCTCTTTAACTAATGGATAAATTCCTCAATCAATGGGATAACTGTTGCATGTCCTCATATAGACTTCATGTTTGATTTTCTACAACTAATTAACTCAAGATGAATTAATTAATTATTTTACAAACAACTGCTAAGATAAAATTCAAATTTTACTTCTCAATTTTAGTTCAGGGACTAACTAAAATTAGAATACATCCCGAAATGCTATTTATAGCAATGCTATTTTTAGAACTTCCATTTTTCATTCCTTGTTGCTATGTCCAACACTGGTACCTGAACTGTTATTTATAGTAGTGATATTTTTAGCACTTCTATATTTAGCATTTCTTGTTGCCATTTTCAACACTCCCTCTCAACAAGAGAGGCATTCAACTCGAACCCGATCCTGAACCTGTGGAATGTTCTGCATGCAACACTTATCCAAGCGTTATTGCTCCAACAACTCTAGAAAAAAAATAAAATCTCCCAACTGACCTCTCTATTGGGCTAGAAACATCCTCTGATGCTGAAACTCCATCTATCGCTGACAAGTGCTCCCTCTCTGACCTTTGAGCTGCTACAACACTCCATGCATCTCGCACCGTTGCACACCTCTCTGTGCCATCCTGCACTGGTGCAACACTCCTGTGCCTTTCAAATTTTTGCAATCTGCTAGCTTTGCACTGTCTTGGGATTCTTGCATTGTAGGTCTATCTGCTGCTCCATATGCATCTGTCTCTACCCACTTAGCCAATCCTGCTACTCCTCGTCGGGGTTCCCGTAGCAAGGTCTAATCCAAGAGGCTGGGTACCTCAAAAATCCTGCCCCTATTTCAGCCTTCTTGGGACAATCACTTCACATCACCCCACCTCACACCTGGAGGTATAGCTGCATGTGATCCCTCTGCCCACATGGCTCGAAATTTCCCCCTACTGGAGGTATCTACATGAATGGAAGCCTCCACTTGGTCTCCTCTCGACTTCTCCAGTTGTGGCTGCTCTACAACCTCTTGAAGCTGCTTCACCAATTGTGGCTCCTCCATAATTGCCTGAGACTTCTTTTGGCGCTACATGTTGAGAGATAATGTACTCTCCCTCTCAACCACCAAGTCTCCATCAGTTGAATTTCTCCTCAAGACTTTGCATGCTTCTTGAATCTTAAGAGCATACACCTTCTTGACTCATGAACTGATCTGCTTCCCCTGTCTAGTGGTGATGTGTCGAAGGAAATCCTTTCCATTACTGAAGACTACATCATAGCCTTTGTCTTCTAGCATTGTGATCGACATGAAATTTTTCTTCAATCCTGGTACATACTTGACATTGGTCAAGGTAATGCAAGCTCCATGCTCCCTCTGAAAAACAACTGTGCCTACACCTGAGACACTATAATTTTCATCATTACCCATCGCTATGAGTATCTGGAGATCTTTCTCCTCCAAGGTACTGAACAAAATCTTGTCACCGATCATGTGGAAAGAAGCTCCACTGTTAAGAAACCAACCACATCCCACCATGGATGAAACCATGCATGCGAAGAGTGTGAAATCCAACTCGAACTATGAGGCCAATGCCTCACCTTCAGATCCTTCCTTGGATCCAATCTTGGATTTCTTCAATGGACAATTTGTTGCAAAATGGCCCACCTCATGACAATGAAAGCATCACACTTTCTATTTACTAAAATTCTTCCCACCATGGGAAGAACTCGATTTGGGATGAGAAACATTCTCCTTCCCTTTCTTTGCCTTACTCGCTAAGGCACAATTTTCTTCATCCTCCTTGGATGAAGAACCATCTTTGGTGCTTCTTCTTATCTCCTCTTGCATCAGATTTGACCAATGTCATTCCCTATCTAGGAATTCCTCTCTTCCATTTACCGAGTCTTGGTAGCTATGCCAGGTCTTAGGAAGACCGAGGACAATAAGACTCACCATGTCATCATCGGCTGTCGTGATCCCTACACTGCCAAGCTCATCCCTGCAGGTGGTGAGCTTGTTCAGATATGTAGAGATCGTGTCACCCTTTTCACACTTGATCTTACGAAGCTTGTCTTTCAACCCTAGCTTCCCCTAATTGCTGTTGTTCTGATATAGATCTTTCAATGTTTTCCACATCAAAAACAATGTCTCCTTCCCATGGAGACTCAAGACTATGTGGTCTTGAACTTCCTCTATAAGGATTCTCCTTGCTCTAGCCACACATTTCTTCCATTCCACCAATTGAGTAGCATCAGTTGGCTTGGGGACTTCTTGATCAATGAAGTCCTTTAGACCATTATCCTCTAATACTGCTTCCATGCGATCCTTCCAGGTTATATAATTCGAGTTGCCATCAAGGGCATACTCGAGTCTTAAACCGCTAAATGCCATTGGTAAAATTGAGATGTGATAAGAACTCAATTTCTATATTCAGGAACCACAAACTTTGAACTTCTCCATTCTTGTATACTGTTCTTCTCCTTTGATCACCTTTGCTCCGATACCATGTAGAAATTCCCACAATAGATCAATAGATTATGCAATAGACTAAAGCAAAATACAAGATCTACTTCTACAACAAACTTTGTAGAAGCTTAATCGAATATGAGCAAGATCAATGAGAGAAAATATAACTGAGAATGAGAAATCAATCACACATAACACAAAAGAATAACCCGGGGAAAGCCTCAGCCTAAAACCCCAATCTTTGAATTATCATTCAAGTGGAAATATGTTAAAGTTACAAAAAGAATCAACTCACAAGCTATTCTACTCCCTCTGCAATCAAACAATACTACTCATAAACAATCAAAGGCTCTCACAACCTTCTCCTCTACCCTCCAAGCCTCCTATTTCCTTGTGTAGTTTTTCCTGGGGTCCAGTGCTTCCACAAGTGTGAATTCCCACCTCACACTGCTGACTTGGCTTAGTAGTAACTGCGCAATCCTGAAGGAGATAATTCCTTTTGCGTGGATGAGTTTCCTTTATAGGAAAAATCCTCCAATTGATAGTACATTGTCCCTTCCTTTGATCTCAACTGGATCTCTGACTAAAATGACATGCATGAGTTATTTATGAGAGAATATTCAGTTATCTGAAGTGCAGTAGTTACATGCATGCATGCATTAACTAACTGAACTCACAATTAATTCAACAAACTATTTGAACTAATCTAACTAGACTTAACTCAGTTAACTGAGCTAACTAATTATAACTCAATATTACAACTCATCCTTATCTCTTTAACTGATGGATAAATTCCTCAATCAATGGGATAACTATTGCATGTCCTCACATTCATATTTGATTTTCTATAACTAATTAACTCAAGATGAATTAATTAATTATTTTACAAACAATGGCTAAGATCAAATTCGAATTTTACTTCTCAATTTTAGTTAAGGGAATAACTAAAATTGGAATCCTACCGAAATGCTATTTATAGCAATGTTATTTTTAGCACTTCCATTTTTCATTCCTTGTTGCTATGTCCAACATTGGTACCTGAACTACTATTTATAGCAGTGCTATTTTTAGCACTTCTATTTTTAGCATTTGTTGTTTCCATTTTCAACACCAAGCCAGTATAACTTATCGAATGAGTTACCACTGATGTGAAGCCATGCTCCACAACTGCATCACCCCTACTATGCTGCACCATAAAAAACTCCCGTCTACAAAATAATCTGTGGGTGCATATACCTCTGAGACAGGTTCTTGGGAGTCAATATACATGGTTCCATAATCTCCAACCAAGCCATAACTTTTAAACAAATCCTAGAAATATTAACTTGTAACCCTCGAATATGAGATGATTTAGGGCCATCCAAGTTTCCCAGAATATAAACAACACAATGTATCTCTATATTCCATCTCCGATCAAGCCCCACCGCAAACACTGCTCCATAGATGTAAATTGTCGGAACAAGATCTTAAAAATAGATAGAATCATAGACAAAATATGAAGAGTGTTGTAAAATAGAATAAGATGAAAAACCAATTCATAATAGCCACCACACATGGGACACCATCTAGGACCTTGAAAACCACACTTACAAAGATTGTATGAAGTTAACATTTTGCTTTTCCACACCAACAATATGAAAAGAATAATATTAAGAGGGTAATTCGATCTCCAAAAATTGTGAAACCATAGCGTCAAAATAGAATCCCATGTTAGGTTCATGATGTGCTTGTAATTGTCTGCTACCACTGCAATATCATTTATGAGAAGTCCAACCCATGAAAGTGTGTCTCCTCTTGCACTCACGAATAAACCAAATTTTTAAAGTGTTATGATGAAATTGTTCCACTCCAAAGCAACATTCCCAGACAATCCAATATGTACAACCTCTTTCCAAGTTGTATGAATTCCATTCCAGTTGCTAATCACTTGGTCCAGAAAGAATATACCTCTTTGATGTAAAGCCACGACTGTGCCATCAGAAAGCTGAGTGGAATCCGAAACACCGACTATGTTGTCCCACCCAATGATCAACATGTTTTCCCTCCCGAAAGACCATTTTATTCACTGCAAGAACTAATTTTTAATCTTCTGAAAACTCAACCATATGTAAGATCCATTCATTTTCCAAATCTCTCCCATTTTGATCCAATCGAAGATGGGCCTTCTCATATGATATTTTTCTGAAGTGATCTGCTTCCACATGCCATCACCAAATAGTGCCTGCTAAAGGGATTTCATTAACAATGACCAACCAAAAACTTGGGTTTTCAATATTCCCCAATCACCAAGTTCTTTTGGTCTGGAAATAAAGTTCCATGAAACTAAGTGATATTTGTGGTCCCTATCAGCCCCAAACCATAATAAATGGGATATTTTTGAGAGAATATTTGATATAATATGAGCAAGGAGAGAAAATAAATGCATCCAATATATAGCCAATTTTTGTTGTATCGATTGTATTAGAGTGAATCTCCTTCCAAGTGAAAGCCAATGATGTGTCCAACATTTGAGCTTGTTATCAAATTTAGTGAGCAAACATGAGAAACCCTCCAAATGGTAGTTTTTCATCTTCAACCTAAATCCTAAATATGTAAAACCATCCTGAAGGGGCTTGGTACCCACCCTGAAAACACCAACAATATAGTTTATATCCGTAGGGTTCTCGGATGAGAAAATAAGAATAGACTTTTGACCATTTGATTATGTATAGAAGCCTCTCCAAAACGGTGGAAGATGTAGTGTAATGCCTCCTAATGTGCCCTGGAAATCATCCCAAATGTAAGAATATCGTCAACAAAGAAAAGGTGAGCTATACTAACCTCTTGAGTCATTTTCAAGCCCATGAATGTCCCCAAAGCCTTTACCGAGTTTATCTTCTTGCTGATGCCATCCATAACAAGAATGAAGAGGAGGGGTGACAAGGAGCAACCCTATCTCAGGCCTTTGCCCACTCAGAAAAATTCTATGGGATATCCATTAATGAGAACAACAAACCAAGCCTTTGTCACACATGACATAATCCATTCAACATTTTTTTCTCAAGCTTGATCTTCAGAAGTATAATCTTGAGAAAATCCTAATCGATGAAATCATATGTCATTTGCAAGTTGACCTTCATAACCACCGCTTCCAGGTTTTTAGTCATAATGGAATGAATTCACTCCCAAGCAATAGAAATTGCATCGTGGATAAACCTGTTGTGAAGAAAACCAATCTGTTCCTTAGATATGTGAGTTGAGAGAGTCCCCTTGATGTGCTTCGCAATGACCTTCGAGATGATCTTGTATATAATATTGCATAAAGAAATCAGTTTGAAATCCGATAAGGAGGAAGGGATAGTGACCTTCAAAATAAGGGAAATTAAAGTAGACTTTATAGATCCTGAAATGAACCTCATGTTTCAGGATTCTTCAACCATTCCAACAAATCTTATCCCTTGAGCTTAAAAAAAATGCAAAAAAAATTCAACTGTTCAACCATGAGGGCCAGTGCATTTGTACCTGGAAGAATATTTTAGTACCAAGAGAATTTCCTCTTTGGAAACTGGTCTAAAAAGTGCAAAATTTGATTCATTATCAAACATTTGAGGATATTCCTTTGCACCCCAGAGTTGGTTTTTGATGAACAACTCATCTATGGCCTTAAATAGATTCTGAAAATAAAATACCACTTCTTTCTGAATCTCTACATTGGAAAAAATATAATTACCATCCCCCCCCCCCCTTTATGCGCTAAATTGTGTTGATATTCTTTCAGTGGCAAGCATAGAGATAGAAAAATTTTGTGTTACTATCCCCCTCACAGATCCATATGGCCTTGTTCTTTAATCTCCAAGTATTTTCCTGAATCAACATAATGCAATTTTTTATTTCTTCTAAAGTATTCAACCTTTTTAATGTATGCGCAGTGGGTGGCACACTTGTTAAATTCTCCCCAACCTCTTAGATTTCTTCTATCATAGCCTTCAGTTCCTTATATAGACCGGCCTTCTTCTTTCACTGCCATATGCGCACCTGGATGTTCAAGTACTTTAATTTCAAACTAATATAATCCATGGTCAACTGTCCCAAATGAACATCAAAATATTTCCATACACTTATGACCATATTGATGAAATCTTCATCTTCCGGCCATATCCTGTTAAACTTGAAATATAAGACCCTCCTGATTGACTCTGCACGCCATTAGAGGACTATAGGACAATGGTTAGAGATGTAAGTCTTCTCGACTCTAGATCTTAAATTTATGAAAACTTCAAATAATTTTTTATGGACCATGAAATGATCTAGTCACTTCCTAATGTATTTAGTGCCACATATACCATTGTGCCAAGTAGGTTTCTATAAGGACATGGCATATGTCCACCAAATGGTTGTCATCAAGGAGTGAGTTTAGTCAGTCCTAAAGAGGATCAGCGCGGCACTTCAACCCCCAGCAGTCCTTCCTGGATAAAATAACATTGTAATCTCCAACAATGATCAATGACCCTATCTTAAAAAGATCTGAGGACTCCACTCGATCCTAGAACATGTGTCTTCCACCATATGGAGAATATATGTTCCAAATGTGTATCTTCTCTACCAAACCCAAAATATGTCATGAGAGAAAAATGGTGGCAAAAAAATTTGTGGGCCTTAAATTTTTCCCAACATGGATCCCAAAGAGCCATAGTGCCACCAGACAAACCACAAGAGTCAACAAGAACCATGCACAGTTTGGATAGATCGATTGAAAACATGTTAAGGATCTTCCAGAATTAACCATCGTCTCTTGAATGAGTATCATGAATGGACGAATAGAAAGAAACAAGTGACGCAGGGACAACATTTTGTCGTGCCCCCCAAGCCACGCATATTAAAATATATGATGTTCATCATGGCCTAGTCTCAGAGGGCTCGAATGATGTAAGGGCTCGAAAAGTAGAGGATCATAGATAGGAAAGTTATATAATCCAACATAGTCATGAAATACATATTTCCCTGCTGATTTCCCTCGGAAAGGTATACTGCCCTTACCCTTGCAACGACAAATGGTAATGTTTTTGGCCGAAAAGAGGTTGATGATAGGAGAGGCGACCCGAACTTTTCCCTTGCATATGGTAAGGGTAGTGAGATCCATCACTGGGTTGAGCATCAAAAATACCAAATCACTATCAACTGAGTTATGAGGAGAGGAGGAAGGTAGAGATTCTGATGGAAGAGGAAGGGGGGCTAAAGGAGAGGAAGTAGGTGACGGGTCATAATTAGGTGGTTACAAAAGGGGGATCCCATAATAGGCATCCATTGTGCAGATACCCACTCCGCCATGTCCAAATTCATGAACCTGCAAAGAACCACCTCCCAACAAGTGCCCTGTTATGTAAATTCACCACCCTATCCCAAAGGATACTACGTCCAAAACTCAACAATTTAGTGTCCACATCACTTATGTGTTTTTGTTCCGCCAACCTCACCTACCTAGAGGTCTAGTAATTTGATGTCGAGGGTGAGTGTCCTCCTCATATAGAATGGGTCTAATGCGTGTAGTCTCTTTCAGAATCTAATGTGGATTTTACAAAGGCATCCTAAACAAATATGTCAGCATCCAATGTATCAATAATATGCTCCATCATCAACAAGCAAGGATGGAACATAGGTTCTCCTGATAGTAAATACCAAGTTGCCCCAACAATCGGAAAAGACCTCCACCAACCCCGCATTTTCTAGGGGTCAACACAGAGTCCACCTTCTAAAGATGCCCATAAATGTCTAGTGATGTGATACCTACCAAACCTAGATAAGGTCCACATAGGGAAAATTTAAAGTCCCCATGCCAAAATCACATTCCAGCTAAGAGCATCAACGAAATAAGGGTCAACACTAGGGACGCCATACCCAAAATAAATGAAAAAAATCAGCACATGTGTAACCTGAAGAAAATCACTTCCGCAAACCTGAGAATAATACCCCAGGATAGATATTGACAGATAGGAATATATGGAAATGAATTTTCCCATAAATGCGCAGACACCTAACATCGAAGATCCACAATGTGCAATATCCCACCAAACTCCAACCATAATTTTAGGTGCACAATTTACCTTGTGGAGCGAGAAGGTAACAACTCTAGAATAAAACTCCAAGTCTAATTTTTATGCTCCCGAGATATCCAAATCCACCACCTATAGCCCAAAAAAATCAAGTTGAAAAATATGGTTGATATACCACCGGAAAATGGTTGCACAAAAATCCACTACCCTAGCGCAACCTTTCCAAGAGCCACAACTCAATACCTTCCCAAAACAAAACTAGCGAGTAAAAAAGAGCTGAAATAAGCAAGAAATTTTTTTGTCAAGACCAACAACAACAACAACACCAACAACCCAAAACCCTCCACCACCTATGGCAACATCTAAAACTCAAATATTTGAAAGGCCATGAGATATTGAAAGAATCAATCCACTTCTTCCATTGAAAATGGAGGCCTTTTTAACCCTGTTGCACCCCAGACTCAATGTTGTCCCCCACCAAATTCCTTCTAAAAATGACTCTCCAAGCGTGCATGGGTCCTTTGAGGAGGAGTTCATAAATTCTCGATGCAACTGAGGACTAGAATGTATATTGCACAAAGAAACAAAAAAATAATATGAATCACTTCAGGGATAAGAGGAGGAATCATTCTTGCAGGGAAATATTGAGTATACAAAGCCTTACCCAACAATGAATGATATTGAGGTCCCTTGGGAAAACTAGAAGTACATACCCTGAAATATCTCCAAATCCACCCCCGACTACACCGAAATGCACCACAAGGCCAAAAGAAACCCACCAAAAAATTCCGCACTTACTAAATCCAAACCAGTAGTTTGAGTGCGAGGTTGGAAACAAATCAAAACTTATCCCACCAAATCCCACATGACATTGGAATGAATCCACTGCTGTCTATATGCCGCATCGCACAAACAAAAACTCAAAGAAATAGTAAGTGTGAATACAATCACAAAAACGATTTTCATACCCTTACCCGTGAAACCCACGAGCTCCATAAATTGCGCATTTGGAAGTAAAAATTGCACAACTTCCATAACCAGGCGCCTTATTGAACATTTGTACTGCAAGTCTTTACCATGCTTGTTCTAGCTACTTGGATCTACTCTCTCATAGCGTTATGCAAGCTACCAGAGCTCAATTAATGTATTCCAGTACCCTCTCAGATTGAAAGTGCATATGTCTGGAGCAAAAGACGAAATTGATAAGTAAACAAAGCATATTCTTTTCCCTTTTATTTAGTATGTTATTATCCCTGATGCATGGCAGGTATAATGCATGGCAGGTATAACACATTCAATAATGCGTTGCACTTGCAATAGTTACTATTTGACCAAAAATCAAACGAAAATATATAATGTTAACTTTATAAAAAAATAATAATTTATTTTTTTAAATTATATTAATTCAAAATTTTTGGATTGTGATTGGTCAAGGGAGCTCAAGCCTTATTTCACAATGACTTGCTGTTTCCATACTTTATTTGATAAGACATGTCTGCTGATTCCTAGCTTCTAACAACTACAAAGCTATAACTTGAATATTCATAACGTTTCTTCATCCATCTGCTGGTTGCGTTGATGCAGGTTTCTCTCGCCATTAATGGAATTTAATTTTACATAGAAGGTTTGTATTGGTTTGCGTTATGATGGGGAATTTTTCACCTGGTACCAAATTACTTCAGGTCAAAATTGTATCTATAGTTCCGTGATTATTTAGAGCCATCCATGTAATTGAGTTTGCAGATTTCAAGAGAGAGCGGCATATATTCTTCTCAAGAATTGAGGAGTAAGTGCCCACAGTAATATTTGTTGAATCATACGTACACAATTTAAAACATGTATTTGCTTATTTATGGGATTTTTGAAATTGATTTTGTAATGGTTTAAAGTA
>APFE031607322.1:70335-90209 GCA_000404065.3 Pinus taeda
TCCTCAGGTTATACAGCTTTCTCCGCAGGAACAGTTTATTCACCAGAGATTTAGATTGGTACAAAGTCCCTAACTTGTCCTACAAAGCCTTCGTCCTAGCTTCCCCCGATACATTCAACAATATTGAATCTAAGAGACACAATCGTATTGTGATATTTTCCTTCCGATCCAACTTCTTCCATTCTTCATTGGACACTCCCGTTGGTTTAATACCTAGATCTACCACAACCCACTGATCTTTATCCACCAATAGATCCTCCATCTTGAGTTTCCACAACTCAAAACTTTGACCATTAAATTTCTTGATCTCTATCTTTCCACTGCTCGCCATCTTCTTTCACCACCATAATCGATCTCGTAGATCTCCCACTGAACAGGGTCTACCATAGGCTCGAGTGAAAACCCTCAGCAACAAAAGCGTCCCCTTGAAGCTAAAACATATTTGATACCAAATGTAGGTTTTAACCCCGTACATAAATTACTTGCATACGAATTCTGAAAACAAAGAAAATAAACAATGCGAGAGCATAACACATAAAACACATATACAGAGAGATCTTCCCCTGGATCCCAAAACCGGGACTATAAGCTTGATTTTTAATTATGTTCCTTTCAATGTTACAATACATATTTATACATGCTGAAGCATCCAATACCATGTATTGAAAATCATCGCATCCAAAAAAACATGTGTGAAAATCATGCACAAAACCATAGGTAGGTCCGCCCAACCTAATATAGGGTCCAAAAACAATATTTTCCATGGTGTTGCCCCAGACCCCATATAGGGGGGTTACTTGCACCCCTCAAATCCCCTGTGACCACCCTACTACGCAATCAACGCAACGAAGGTGGGGCTCCGCCCCCCTCTAATCCCCTGGTTAACTACGTGGGATAATTGTGGAAACAATATAACACAACCCAACATAAAAACAAGAGCATTTCTAATTTTAAAAAAGTCACATGTAAACTAATGTCTTGTTAAATGAAAAAAATTGAATTTAAAAGTGATCAAGCCATACCTCCATAATCACAACAAAGTGTTATGTGAAGACATAGGGTTTTTTTACTAGATCACTTTCCCATGAGAAATAAATACCTTTCAAATTTTATCTTTTTATTTAATTAATTAATATTTCTCATGGTTGGAAAAATGTAGTTTTTGATAACGAGAGTAATATTATGGCTATGTTGTAGCTGATATTTTTAATTGATAATAATTGTTATTATTATTCTTATTCTTATTACTGAATACCATTTTTTTAAATCACTGTATAGTTTGGAGCTTTCTTTTTCCATATCCATCAAGAGTAGGTTGTCTTGTCATATTCCATGGCATTAGTTCATTAGCAGGTAAGACATGCATAGGATGTCTATGAGTAACTAGGGAACATTTTTCTTTTGTCTGAGCAAAAAAGGACTCAGGTTGTTTTTTTGGGAAAAAGTGGAGGGAACCTTTCGACATAATTTTGGGGAGAGGGAGAAGAAATATGTGAAACTAGATGATAAAGATGAATATTTTTCTTTTGTCTTTGGGTGGAATTCCTTTGGACTTCATCTTGGATATTTTCCCATTTTTATTGAATGCTCATGAAAATTTGTTTTATTGATATGAAAGTTGCTACTAATCCTTAAGTCAATTATTCATGGGTTTTAAAGTGACCAAAATTTCTTTCACTACCAATTGCTTTTCCTCTTTTTCTAAGACTATGCCTTTAAAATGAAGAAAAGTAGGACTAGATTCTATTTTTTGTCCATCTAGGCTCTTCCATTTGTGCCTAGGGATTTCTAGTTCTATTTCTTTTCCTTTTCCTACCTCCATCATTTGGACATTTCTATTTATTCATTCCGGCCTTCCACTCATAGAAGTATATCCAAAAATCCTTTTCTTTCATGTATGACTGCCATTGTGAGACTAATGCTTCTTTTCTTTGTTTGAAATTGTGGCATTAAATTCCATAGTTTCAGGGTTGTGAATAGATACCAATTTAACATCCTTTTCATCTATTTGGGGTTAACTTTCCATTTTCTACATCCTTTGATTAAATAGAAAAACTTGTGCATTTATGGAATGAATGGTCTCTTCATTTCTTCAGGAAGTGGTTTTCTAAATCTAATTCTGGGATGACAGATTTAGACTTTTCAATATACATAAGACCATATCTTAGTGTGCCATGCAGTTTGAGAGTAACTAAAAATATCTCTAAGCCTTTGATATTATGTTTCAAGCTCTAGTATTGAATGCATCATGAGGATGTTCTCATCATGGGGAAACCTATTGTCAACATAGTTTGGACGCGAACAAGGATCTATAGATTTGGAAGCAGGTGGTTGGTTTGTTTAAGTTTGTTTTGTTTTGTTTTTTTATTTGTTTGTTTGTTTGTTTGTTTGTTTGTTTGTTTGTTTTGTTTTGTTTTTTTTTGTTTTTTTTTTTTGTTTTTGTTTTTGTTTTTGTTTTTGTTTTTGTTTTTGTTTTTGTTTTTGTTTTTTTTGTTTTTGTTTTTTTTTTGTTTTTTGTTTTTTTGTTTTTTGTTTTTTGTTTTTTGTTTTTTTGTTTTTTTGTTTTTTATTTAATTTTATTTTATTTTAAATTCAGAACATTATATTGGCCACAAAATAAATATTTTACAAGGATATTACTAAAAGGTTTGTTGGTCTCACCTTGACCAAGTTTGTTGACCATTTCCATCCGTCCAAATCAAATAGTCTAAAAAAGACATAAGATAACCGACCATAACTGTAAGGGAAAGATATGCCAAAAGGCTGACAAAATGAATAAAACACCAAAAATCATACTCAATCATCCTAGTTGATAGAATCCGGGTTGTCTGGATCCATCCTAGGTGGAGGAAGGGGACGAAACAAGTAACTAACATGTTTCTCCAGATGAAGCAGCCAAGCCTCCAACTACTCCAACTTGTCCAGAATGCACATATGTCCACTCGAGACCACCATCACCCGCTCCTGAAGCTTTCAATGGAAAGATTGGATTTGAGCCAAGATTGCCATGAATGGCTCATGCTCCTCCCGACAAATTCTCTCATAGGCTTCTAGTTGCATTTTCATAGATTGGCATGATTGACCTTTGGTGGCATAAGAGGGAATTTTCCTCTTCCTCGATGGTGGATGGATTTCATGGCAGGTTCCCCGCAAAATTTTGGTTGCCTCTGAGCTCGACCCCACCTCCTCCTGCTTCTGGTATTAGCATCGAGGTTTGGGTTTTGCGGCCGAGCCCCTTTCACCTCCACCCAACCGTGAGCTACATTATGGTGCCATGCACACACCACAACATAAAAATTCTCCAACTCCTTGGTTTCTTTCACCACCATAACACTAGCAACACTACAACACCATCACAATGCAACAAGTCCAACACCAACAACACCGCAACACCAACACACTGCAACACAAACAACACCACCGCAACACTGCAACATCATAACACCACCACAACCTCACAACATTGCAACATCGCAACACTACTGCAAGAAAGAAACATCACAACACCACTGCAACATTGCAACACCACAACACCACCGCAACACAACACATCAAACACCAGAAACACCACAACACTAACAACACCACAACGCCAACAGCACCGCAAGACTACAAAATCAGTACCACCTCAACATCAACAACACCACAACATGTCCATACCGGAGATAAAATCGCCTCCTGATCCTGATGAACTTCACCTTCGGACCCTCTTCCTGCTCTATACTGGTTGAACCACCCCTGATCGATCTCCATAAGGAACACCTTCCGAAGATGAAGTGCTCAAGTGTGCTAGGCCACCCAAGACTGCATACTACTACACCCTTAAGTTGAAGAGCCACCCAATACCACATGCCCAAAATAATGGCAATTGGGGTAAGAATTTCCCCAAATCCCCTTCAAATTTCCACACAGTGCCTCCAATACCAACATGAATGTACCCAACAATAAACAAAAATTCAATCAAGACACCAAAGGAGGGTTGCCAATGGGTTGGGTTATGGAAGCTCACCCGATCAAAAGGACACCACAGAGAAATTCATAAGATATACATGAACAGAGGACTAACGACTCCCTCCTACAGCCCAAAACCACCTCCTACATCATCCAAAGAGTAGAAAGTCACCTTATCCTCCCTCCAAAACTTATCAACATGGCATCATTCTCACTCACATGCTTCAAAATTCCATCGCCAGAGTATCACAAAAATTCGCACTGAATTCCATAGACTACCTATTTCCCATCGACCTCCAATTAATTCCACATGAGCATTGCTAGCTGCGTTCACATGGACCACATGTGGTGTACCATGTCACACATACCTCCTACATGTCATGTGCATGGAAAGTCTGGGGGAAGGCCATGCTCAACCTCCACTATCCTCGATTCTTCCACCCCCATCGGGGTTCTAAGGTCCGTTGCAAGGAGTCAACCCAAATCTTCCATCTACTAATCAAAATGTGATGGTGGACAGGTCTACAAACTAGTCCAATCCACAAGCGCAAGGCCCCAATTGGCCAGCTAATCTTCCACTTGGTTTCCTTCATTCTACGTATGTTCAATGGTGACATAGGCGAATATTTGAAGATGACTATGGATTCACCCAATAAGAGTCTCAAGGCACCAACTTTGACATAGTTTGGAGACTGGGGTTCCATTAATTATTTTCTGAATGAGGGCGATCACGATTTTGGAGTCTCCAATAATTTGGAGATTGAAGAGTCTCGCCTCTTGAGCTATACTTAGGCCTTAATCAAGCATGAGGAATTCTTCCACATTATTGGTTGAAATTCCACAAGATTCAACATAGACAATTAGGGTCGCACCCCGATCAGAATGAAAGACACCTCCTAGGTCCACTCTGCCTAAGTTCCCTTTGGAAACTCCATCAAAATTTAACTTGGTAAACCCTTTTGGAGGGAGGGTGAACCTGTTGATCAATAAACCAATGTGGGGTGGGGTGATTGGCTAGAGTGTCACCATCCCATCCTTAATATTTAGCTTAGTTAGAATGATTTCCTCAAAACCCTTGACCTTCCAATCGTTCAGATACCAAATGTCCATCCAGAGAGTTTCCTTTAGATTATGTTGAATGATTTCCCAAAGCTAGCTCTGGAAGGCTTATTGTCATGGAATATTTTCCAATTGTGATCTTTGTAGATGTTCCACAAAAAAAATCCTAGGGCAAGGATCCAAGCTTTATTAACAATCGAATTTTTAAACAATTTCAAGTGCCATAACTCTAACAATTCCTTCATAGAGTTGGGGGATCTATCATTATGGCAGAACGAAAGAAGCACCTTGTTCTGTAGGTCTACCACAAAATCACGAGGTTTAAGAAGATGCTATGATGATTCCTCATCTTCTTGACAAAGCGGGTAGCAAGAAGGTCCTGAGAAGCCTTTCTTCTTGATACGATCCCATGTTAGAAGCCTTCCATGGCCTATTAACCATAGGAAAAAGGATACTTTTAGCCATATTTTATTGCCTCAGATGCATTTCCATAAGGGGTTAGGGTCCGCTTCTTATGAGGTTGATAGGAGAGTGAAAGCCTATTTGATAGAGAAGGGTCCACTTGTGTAATTACCGCATCAAAGCTTGTTAGATTCATGAATTTTTCAAATGGTTTCTGTTACCCACCATTTTGTGGGTGATATCCCTAGGAGATTCTTTTTTTTTCTCTAAGATGGTCCTCAAACTGTAGACAACAACCCCTTGAAGCCACCAAATAGCTCGTTGTGCCACTTCTCCATCTCCTGAGAAAACCATGTGGTCCCTCACCTATCTGTCATGATCATATGTTTGAAGGTGGGCCTCCGAACCTAAAGGTATGCCTTGTAATTTGGTAATTAAGTATTGTAGTTTACTTCTCATGGAGACTTTTGGGCATGCATTAATGGGGGGATTCAACAGAAAGAGTAGACTAGGTCTGTGCTATTTTCCCCTAGATCTCTTTTGGATGTCACCCTTGGGCCCTAGTCCCATGGGATCTATTTTATTGACCTTTAGGCTATTTGGATGGTCTTTCATGGGAAACCCCGATTTTGGTTGCGTGGTCCCGCTCCCTTATCCACATACATCACTCCCCCTCCACCCATTATAACCCCATTCATCATTTATCCTTCTTGGGTCCACATTCCTCCACTGGGTCCACATAAGGTTAGCCTCCCCTTCCCCTTTCCCACACCTTAGGTCGGACCTAGAATGATGCCCCATAGGTTGATGCAACTAAAAAGAAAAGTAAAATCATAATTTCCCACATTCAACAAGAAAATTTACCACAACATCCAAAAGATGGTCGAGACAAACACATTTAGCACGTGGGAAAAAGCTAATGCATGAGCTCTATCACATTCTCATGTTCATCACCCTAGTTCCTATAGGCCCTAGATGAGCCTCTTTTATCATTAAGGAACCCATGGTTGTCCCAGCTCCTGGTGAGAAATGAACCGCCCCATCTGAAAGGAGGTATATACTGTTATACTTTACATATCATGCTCTTACTACTTGAGCCTTGACCAATTAACCAAAGAAAAATCATAAAAGGAAAAAGGCATATGAAGAAGGGTGGAAAAATAAAGGCCAGGGTAACTCATGGACCACGATTTCTCCCTCCTATACATTATATACCTATGTTGGCTTCCACTTTATTAGCTACACTTGTACCTTGGCATGTGATCCAGGATTGCTCCTCCATCCCCTACTTCATTCCGTCACTTTAACACATGCCACCACCATTTGAAGGATGTACCTTGGACATATCACCCCCTTTAAAAGTAAAAACCACCCAATAGGGCACTTGGTTAACCCCCCTTGGAGCTTGGAGACATTAGCACATGCCAAAGCCCACTATGGAAGGGCATTCCATTATGAAGTTCCCACATGTTATCTATGGTTTATAAGCTCTTTAACTCAATTTCTTTAAATGAATTGTTGTACTGGAAGGTAAGGGGGCACATTAGATCTTATGCAAGATTGTAGATGGTCTCCATTTTGGGTTTGGTATCCGTATACTGGGTCCTAACTCTCCAGAGGGCTAAATTGACACATTTAGGGTGTGTGTAGCGAGCCATGAGACCTCCACAATAGTAGAAAACATTCCATGGATCCCCATATATGTTCAAATATTGCTCGAGTTTCATTTATTTGATGAGGAAGATGCACTTGGTTCACCATGTCCAACCGAACCCACAGTTGTACCATCCACTTGGAAGATGACCCAAGACCTGTATGATGATGTGGAATAACTTACACCATCATCCGAGCCCTTGCATATGGTCTACAAGAATATTCAATCTATTTGGAGACCCACAGAAACACTTGTGTGCCCCCACACCCATTGGGAGCACCACATGTTTATTATTTGGAGAACAAGGGTCCAACCCCTTGTCCACTACTTTTGGGAGTCCCATTCCTCATTATGGCACATATGGACTTCATTAGGCCTCTTAGAAGGCCCAACGACATGAACTATTAATCATTTGACCCCTTGAGAGACTTATTATTTTGTTTATGAGCTAGTTTGGTGGGCTTGTCACCAAAAGTTAGTTATTTTGCACATTATTTTATTTTAGGGGCCAATGTAGGCCTAATTAGCTAAATCAAACTCATTAGAAGTGCATAAATACAAGTGATGTGAATTCATTTTAGCATGATCAATTGGATTGGACTTGTATCTCTCTTGAGAATTTCGCTATCCTTCTTGGAGGATGAATTTTGGAGCATGGAATGAATTTTGAAGTTTGGATTATTTTCTCTTGTCTTGGAGCTTCTTGATTGGAAAATTATTGATGACTTGATATACTCTTAAGAGATGTAGGTGAAATTTAATGCTATTTTCTTTTCTATTTTGTCACATACATTCTTGCTGGGATTCTGCTATACTAGGGCTAATTTACTGCATCCATTTATGCGAAGTTGTGGAAATTAGGTTCCTAGATAGTGATGCTTCATGTATGGGCGATGTATTATGAATGAATGTTCCTAGAGATTATTCTTCATTAAAATTCATCTTGATAATCCATAAATTTTGCAAAACGAAGTATAAAGTTCTTGGAGCTGCTTTTGTTGTTACCCTAATGCTATGCGAAGTTGTCTTTGAGGCCTCCTTGACATAGAAAATTAAATGTCCATAGTCATAATTACTCTTGACTCCAAATATCCCCAAAGGATCAGACACTAGTCCACCATAAAATGATTAGCTTAAACCTTATTTCTTCTCCTCCCTCTTCTTTTCTAGGCCTATCCCATTAGGTCAACTATGACAAAACTTATCTCACAATCTATCCATCCAAATACTTCAATTTTTGGCCCACAAATACAATGGAGTTTTCATAGAGTCCCTTCAAATTTCAAGAAAATATGACAGTGATATTTCAAGATATTGCAAGCCCTAGTTTGGGGACCATTCCTTTCCCTAGGTTTCCATTGACTAGAAACCTCACTGGGATCATTACATTACCTTTCATTGAAAATTCCTTCCTTGATCCCCTTCTCCTCCCATATTAGGTCAAGCACATCATTAGTTGCTCAAACCTATTCCCTTGACCTAAGCTCGGGTCCGCTTGGTCCCATGTGGTCCCACAACTAATTGAAGCCAATTTAACAAAGACCACTTGGAAGCCAAGTTCCTTACAAGGATTTTAGGAGCTAATAATATTATTGACAAGTCATATCCTAGCCCCTAGAATTACCTTAAGCCCTTCCTAGAGAGCCTTTCATCTTGATTTCAATGCAAGCAAGCCTTATGTCTTAGCCTCTCTTGTGAATATGATTTTAGGATCACCTCTCATCCTATCACTGATCCATTCAATTCCGTGATCCTTATTATAACGAGTCTCCACCCATCGTTTGAAGTCCGTAAAGAGTAGGGATCGTTAGTGGAGGTGATAGTGGGCTATTGCTCGATTTCTTCTCTTGACCTAGTAATGGCCCTTCAAGGATACCTTTGTAGGACCCCTACTAGTTTGAGTGGTAACATTTCTCTTGTGGAGCACAAAAAGCAATGAATCCCATGGGAGTGACTCTAGGTGCACCGACTAGTGCTCGATTGTTTCCATGCATGCCATTATGATGTGGGATTTTGGTCCTTCCATAAGTCTGCTATTGTAGAGGCTCTGCTATCCACCATGAATGCCTAGATTTCCTTAAGCTCCTCTTTGTCTTACAACTGTGGAAGCTGCACCCAAGATTCCTCCCAGAAGAGAGTCATTTGGCCGTTCCTAACTTCCCAAAATATGTGGTCCTGGATGAGGGAGTGGTTGCTTTGTGCCATATTCTATATATAGGACCCATTTGGAAGGTGTTTCTCCTAGGAATTTTTGTTGCATTCAGATTCCAGGCATACTTTTGAGACCATATATGTTTCCATAATTTCAAACTACCTTGAAAGGACCTCCACCACAATTTTTCTCCCATGCCCTGATTCAAGATTTCTAGATCTTGTAACCCCAAGCCACCTCATAGTTTGGGCAAGAAAAACTTATCCCATGTGACAAGAGACCATTTCTTCCCTATTTGAACTCCCTTCCAAAGAAATTTCCAAAATTTTGAGGCCATATATTTAAGAATGCACTCAAGGCTGGGAGTGTCGACAACTAATACACTAGAAGAGCTTGTAAAACAAACTTTAACAGAGTAACTCTGCCTGCCAAGTTTAAAGCCCTGAATATCCAATTAGAAAGCCTTCGATATATCATATCCAATAATTCCCTCCAACAGGCCATTAAGAGAGAGTTAATGTGGTGAGAGGCACTCCAAGATATTTACTCGGGAGGGAGCTAATCCAAAACCCCAAAGTGTGAGCTAGATGAGCTTGGACACATTGATTGATGTTGAAGAAGTAAATTTATGATTTATCCTCATTGATCTCAGTCCCTAATGCATCCTAGAAGTCTTCTAGGATAATATAAGTTTTTGAGCCTCCATAAGAGTGGGTTTCCCAACAACATACTATCATTAAAAAATTGTTGGTGAGTCGGGGGGGGGGTTGAGGGTGGGACATGAGTTCCTAATCTAAGATCCCTGATTTCCCCTGTGTTTGCCACAACTTTTATATATTGACTTAACCCCTAAACAATAATAATGAAAATGAAGAGAGAGATTGTGTCACCTTGTCTGAGGTTCCTGGAACCTCGAAAGATGAAGCTAGGGGAGCCATTCACCAAAGTGGAGTAAAATGGGGTTTTGATCAAGGATTGAATCCATTTATTCCATTCAACTGAAAACCTGAAAGAATCTAATACATTAAGCAAATAATTCCAGTTAAGGCGATCATAAGATTTGGATAGGTTTAGTTTGATGATCATACCTAGATTATGAGAAGTTTTCAACGAATGAATGATTTCATGGGTCGTGATGATGCCATCCATGATTTTCACACCTTCAAAATCCCTGATTACTGAGGAGGGTCAATAATGTTCTTCAGTAGAGGACTTAATCGATATACCATAACTCCAAGGATGATTTTGTAGATCACATTGCAGAGATTAATAGGCTTGAAGCTGCCTAGCTCTATTTCTTCTCCTTTTTTGGGGATTAATGTTAGGAAGGTGGCGTTGAGATCTGACCAAATAGATTTATTTTGTTGAGGCTCCTCCACCAGTGCATCAATATCATGACCCAAGAAGGACCATTTGACTTTAAAATACTCTGTAGTGAATCTATCTGGGCATGTGATATTGTTTGCGAGGAGGGATTTGACAACTTCCTCTACCTCCGAATAGGAGAATTACCTCATTAGTGCCTTGTTCTGATATGTATTTATCAACCACGAAATAAATTGTTTAACTCGGGTGATCGCCTCCTCTCGTAGGACATCTGGTTCAAAGAGAAAAATTTGGTAGTAAGAGATGAGCTCATTAACAATTTCTTCATGTTAAAGCAACCTTCTTCCTGCTGAGTTGGTCAAAGAGAAAATCTTGTTACTTTTCCTGTATTGTAGCATCAATTTGTGGAAGAATTTATTGTTACATTCCCCCTCTCGTAACCACTAAATTCTTGATTTTTGCTTCCACAATATTTCCTCCTGCTTACAACGTAGTTTGAGCTCCTAAAGGACGCTTCCCTCTTCCTCAACTAGATGTTTGTTTCTCCCTTCCTGGATGATCTTTTGTTGGATCCATTGCATCATTCTCTCGAGGATATTCTTCTCTTTATGAATGCTACCAAAGTCTCTCTAGGGTACTTCCTACGACATTTTCTTCTCTAGGGAAGAAGATGACTTTGATTGCCACCATCTAGCCAATGTACCTATAAAACACTGAATAATTGCATTGCATGCTTCAATCTCAAACTTTCCTTTCATACACATGATTTTATATGCAATGTACATTGTGTCCAACATTTGTCTAACTTGGCCTGTACTTAGATTATCAATGTTCCATTCTGAGTACCATTATTTTGCGAAACTATGGACTTCTAGCAATTTTTATTTACCATACAAATCAAGAGCTCGTGGTCTCGACATGTGTGAAGGTAAAGGTTCATGGATCGGAAGAACATGTGATAGGTATTATTCTTTTTCTACAAGAGAGTGAGAAGATTCTATTTTCTGAGAAGACTCTAGCTTTTCTCCTGGAAAAAGATGGGGAAACTTTTTAACAATATTTGGGGGTTCAATTAGAGAAATTATGACTAGTCAGATAGGCCATGGGAATAAAATTATCATATTTAGCCACATGGAATTTATCTAGTTTTTCCATAATCTCTGATATTTTTTCATTAGTTTCCCATAAATATTTTCCCAATCCTTCTTCTAATTCTTCATGTTGTTCTATAATATTTTCTATTAGACTTAAGGCAAGTTGTTTGACTACCTTAGTCTCATCTTGAATCTGCGGCAAGGAAAAGTCAAGGTTATTAATACTAGAAGAGACAATATTTACAGTGGCTTGGACATCTTGTACATGTCTTCTTTGAGCATAATCATTTGAAACGAAAGTAAGTACAATCATGCCTTTTAGTGCAATGTTGGTCCAATTTATTTGTTCACTGATAGTTTTCAATCTATTATCTATACCAACTATTGTAGACTCATATTTAAGCACTAACGGAATAGCCTTAGCTTGTTTACTATCTTCTTGAGGGAGATACCTTTGAAAGGACGAAAGACAGAAGGGGATTCAATCTTATAGAAATATAGACTGTTCCACTAATTTTTATCCGCGTATTTCCCCCTTTCACTCATCATTTGGGCATTAGAGATTTCTTGAAGTTGCTTTTATTCATAGAATGAAATCCAACAATCATTTTCTTGCATATAATCTTTCCATTTTTTAGAAATATTTTGTTTTTCTATAACTGAAGTGCCAATATTGAATTCAAATGCATTTGGATGTGTAAAGAGTTCCCAATAGATCATTTTCTTCATCCATTCCGGGTCAACTTGGTGTCTTTTGCAACCCTTCATTAATGAGAATAATTTGTACAATTATGGTTTTGAAGGTTCCTGGCAATCTTCTGGTATTTTATTATGGAATCTAAAAGATGGTATTAATTAATCAACTTGTTTGATATAACCTACGCCATATCAGGGTGTGCAAGGTTCCTTCTAATGACTAAACATTTTTGTTAGTGTACGATCTTAATTTTCAAAGGATGGAAGGGAATGGATCATAAGCACATGGTCATGTGGGAATGAAATATCTACACTGTCAACATGATTCTACAAAAACAATACTTGGACCTTCTCTTGTGCAAGGATTATGATTCTAGTGTTCTTGGAGAAATATTAAAGAATCTAAATTCACAAGCTCTTTACAAGGACATTCAATAGTTAAAGAAGTAAATTTTAAAACTTTGGCCAAATCTAGGAGAGAAGTATGTGCACATGCTAAAGACAACGTTGGCATATTTCTGATGATTAGTTCTTGTACCATTTATGAATATCCAACAAGTCTAGAGACATATGGGAAAGATAAAATAATAGAGGATTGGTTTTCTGAGATTTATGCATGGTAAAGTTATGAAATTTTGGTTGCTTTTGAGCTTTAACCATCCAATTCTCATGAAAGTAAGGTCTTCCTATATTAGTGTGGTGTTCAATCTTTTGGTTGGAGGGATCTATAATGGCAACCACACTTGACTGTGAATCTCTATTGGGAGTATGAAGGACTATAGGGTATAATGTATTTGTATGTCTAAAACAACCCCTTGTATGTATAGAAAAATTTGTTGTTTGGGTTTCTATATCGAACCATGTAGTTTTAATTTGCAACTATAAGATATCCTTCAGATGTTGATGATACATATACAAAGAAAAGTTGGGATAACAATCGAACGATACTGGTCCTCCTGATAGGGGAGCTACAATCCCACCGATGAGTGAATTTGTGTATCGATTATGTGTCAAGTCTCTGACAGTGGAAATTAGAACAAAAGTATTCAATCCTCTATGAGTAAGGGCTGACCCTCCTATTCTTATACATCCCAGATGGAGATAGTCTGTACCATGCCATTCTTCTGGATTTAAAAAAGGTATAGTCTGAATTGTATCATAGTTCTATTGAACTTCAGCTACACACTCTGTTACTAAAACTCTTGTTATTTCTTTCAAGTGAAAGATAGAAAGATTAACATAGACTTCACTAGGGGAAATGGATGGAAGTTTCGAGACTGAAGAGGGTTGAGTATCAAGAATTTCTATCTCATAATGGTTTAATGTTTTCAAACTACAAACATTTTTTTTGTAAACCATTGTGTTCTGCATTATCTGTTCCATGATTTTATCTAAAAAGCTTATCTAAAAAGAGATTGACTTTCTTGGTATATCCATGATGATACATATGTGAGAGAGGTAGGACCACACTAATAAGGTGATAATAGATAATATGAAGAAGGACATGACCAATAAAGTGATAATAGATAATATGCCTAAGCTATTCTTAGATTCACAACTTAATCGAGACTTTTGTAGTGGCTAGAACTTAGAAAGTGACACGCAAATAAGTGATAATTTACGTCAATCTTATTCTTGATTTATTGTTATTAATGATAACCCTAATGAAATTTACCAATTTTTATCATTATTATTGACCCTAATGGAATTTAAGAGTGAATTCTATGACCAAATGGTCAAATTAAAGATCTTTATTCTGTAAATTTCAAGGATGTATTGTTTGTATTCGTAACACTTCAACCCGTGGTGTGGTCTATAAAACAACTAATGAAACACTTGTATTCATCATTATTATTTATTATTAAAACCATAGAAGCCAAAACGACCAACCAAATTAAATAGAAAACTCAATGCTAAAAAGTGTGGTGTTCAATCTTCTGGTTGGAGGGATCCGTAATGACAACCACACTTCACTGTGAATCTCTACTGGGAGTATGAAGGACTATAGGGTATAATGTATTTGTATATCTAAAACAACCCCTTGTATGCATAGAAATATTTGTTCTTTGGGTTTCTATATCGAACCATGTAGTTTTAATTTGCAACTATAGGATATCTTTTAGATGTTGATCATACATATACAAAGAAAAGTTGGGATAACAGTCGAACCATAATGGTCCTCTTGATAGGGTAGCTACAATCCCACCAATGAGTGAATTTGTGTATCAATTATGTGTTAGGTCTCTAACAGTGGCAAGAACAAAAGTATTCAATCCTATATGAGTAAGGGCTGACCCTCCTATTCTTATACATCCCAGATGGAGATAGTTTGTACCATGCCATTTTGCTTAAGTTTAAAGTTCTTTTGGATTTAACAAAGGTATAGTCTGAAACAGTTTTATTGAACTTCGGATACACACTCTTTTACTAAAATTCATGTTATTTCTTTCAATTGGAAGATAGAAAGATTAACATAGACTTCACTAGCAAAATGGATGGACGTTTCGAGATTGAAGAGGGTTGAGTCTCAGGAATTTCTATCTCATAATGGTTTAATGTTTTCAAACTACAAACATTAATTTTTTTTGTAAACCATTATGTTTTGCATTATCTGTTTTATGAAATTATCAAAAAAGATATTGAATTTCTTAATGCATCCATGATGATTCATATGTGAGAGAGGTAAGACCACACTAATAAAGTGATAATTGAATTTATCTAAAAAGATATTGACTTTCTTGGTACATCCATGATGATACATATGTGAGAAAGGTAGAACCATGATGATACATATGTGAGAGAAGTAGAACCACACTAATAAGGTGATAATTGAGCTTATCTAAAAAAATATTGACTTTCTTGGTGCATCCATGATGATACATATGTGAGAGAGGTAAGACCACGACCACACACGTGAGAGAGGTAAGACCACTACCACCACACTAATAAGATGATAATACCACTACCACCACACTAATGTGAGAGAGGTAGGACCACTACCACCACACTAATAAGATGATAATATGAAGGAGGACAAAACTAATAAAATGATAATAGATAATATGCCTAGATTATTCTTAGATTCACAACTTAATCGAGACTTTTGTAGTGGCTAAAACTTAGAAATTCACAGGTAAATAAGTTTTTATCATTATTATTAATCCTAATGAAATTAAAGAGTGAATCGTATGACCAAACGATCAAATTGAAGATCTTTATTCTGTAAATTTCAAGGATGTATTGTAAAAGTGTAATTATAATAAATTTAAAAACATGAGATGTGGATGCGAATCATATATATATCGTTGAATAAAACCACAGCAATCCTTCCAACAATCAGAAGTCGAACCATACAAAAAATAATTTCACCATTCAAGCCTAGCTGAATTTCAAAACCGTAGACACCACAAAGAAAAACCCTTCAGGCAATGGATTAAACAAAACAGATTCAAAACTATGAAATCAATTTATCTGTTTACATTTGACTCAGAATCGTCATCTATTTTTTTCTCCTACTACTTTTTTTGCTTATTGTTGCCAGTGTCTTCTTGTGTCTTGTTGTTGTTACTTGTGCTGTCGCTCCCCTGATCCTCTCCACGCTCAAATTCTTGCGCGTTGTTGTTGTAATTTGAGCTGTGATTGGTCACCCTAATCACAGTGCTGTCCTTCTCCTGGTTCTCCAAACACAGAGGTTCCCGCTTGATCTTGCCATCAGTCTCCTCTTCTTGCTTATTGGTGTCAGTTTCGTCTTCTTGCTTATTGCCGTTGTTACTTGAGCTGTGACTGATCAATTTAATCACATTGCTCTCTGTCCTGTTATTCTCTCCACGCTCAGATTCTCGCACATTGTTGTGATCAATCTCTTCTTCTTTTATATTGCTGCAGGTCACAGTAATCACAATGCTATCGATCTGCTGATTCTCTCCACACTCATCTTCTCGTGAGTCGTTGTGATCAGTCTCTTCTTCTTGAATCTTGTTCTTGTTATTTGAGGTGTGACCGTTGTCCTGACTCTCTCCACCTTCAATTTCTTGGGCGTTGTTGTGATTCGTTTCTTGTTTTTCTTGCTCATTCTTGTGATTCGTTTCTTGTACTTGATGCTTCTTTTGTCGCTCATGTTGGACCTCTCGTTCTTGGTCTTCATTATGTGTTGCTGATGCTGGCCTTCTTAACCCTTGTCGCATTACAATTTCGTCTAACAATGAGGTAGTGGAAACGTGTTTCTTAAACCTACAAAGCATTTCTTCGCCCTTCTCCTTTTCAACCTGCAGGTTCAGTCATCCATATTCGTGAATCATAACCGTCGTACATTCAGTAAATTTTAGCTATGTATATGATCACTTTTGGATTTGGAATGGACATTACGATCATATATGTAAATGACAAACTATTGACTCACCTGTTGAACATCTCGACTAAATATAATTGACCGGTTTTCATTGCTTTCCACAATAATATGGAAGACTTTTTTGAATGGAACATCTTTTATGATGTGCCATTTCACAGGAAATATGCCCACCCAGTCCCAAAATTCTGCTTTAGCTCCAAAATCTACAGGGCCAACCATTTCAGCCACCCCACAGAAATGACCGCTTGCGTTCACCTGCATCCCACGAACAGCAAGATTAGATGTACTTATTCTTGAAATAAGGGTATTTTTTCCAGAAACAATTCTTGTAAGTACTTGAAATGACCTAAAATTCAAAGAAACACTCACCGAAAACAGTAAGAATATAGGACAATTGGAATGAGAAGCCCTAGATGAAACTCCTTGGACACTTTGTTCGCTTGAGATTGCTTCAGCGTAAGCGGCATTTAGTTTTAGATTTCCCCTCCAGGTGCTTGTCCACACTCGATGTCTAATACTGTGAAGGACATGCTCTTTGCTCCAAGATTTGATAACAAAGAACTTTGCATTGGCATATCGAGTCACAAATCCTGGAAGGTTGTAGTCATTCCATAAAACTAAAGGGCCAGTCCTACTTCCAGTATGGGACCTTTGGGGTTGCGGTTGTTGAAATTGCAGCTCCTGGTGATGATACGAATGATGTTGCGGCTGTGGTGTTGATGGTTGAAATTGATAAGTGCCGGGGTGACCATAATGGCCCTGGTTGACAACCAGATTTAGGGGTGGAGGAACGTATATAGAGGGTTCTTCAGGGTATCCTGCATTTTCATATCTTGGCGGGTATTGCTGTGGATAAACGTATTGATACCCATAACAATATGCGCATCCATATCCATATGTCACTCCTTGCTCCTGTGGTGGTTGTGTCACTATTGCCATATTGTTGTTTGTACCAACTCCAACGTTAATACTAGTTCCAACATTAATACCAGGATTTGAACTTGTTCCAACATAAGCATTTGTATTAACACTTCTGGGAGGTTGATCATCCATTTCAGATATGTTTATCAATAACCACAAACAGCGAACAACCTCTTTGCTTTCTTTAAGGTTTTCCTTCTCTCAAATCTACCTTCTTCTTCCACCTAGGGTTTCTAAAGTCGAACCTGAGTAGTCACAATCATGAGTTTAAACCGCAGCATATGAAACAAACATGCTACATCATACCATTGGAAGGAAAAAGAGACAGTATTGCTTTAGAAAACCTACACAGAGAGGGAAAAAAGAAATGAAAAGATAAAAAATGACCATACCTCCAATATTCTGGGGTTAACAAAAATTTCTGAAGCTACGAGTATGCCGTTCCCTACCATACGACCTTCTAAGCAAAATGAGAATAAACGAAATCGACCTTTCCCCGCTCGACCTGTCGATAATCATCTATCTAAATTCTCTATTTATATATAGAATGTGTTTATGGCCATCTATTAATATATTTTTTTATGGCCGTTGCAACGTGAAAAAGTAATGTCAAACGTTATCACTAAAATTCGGTTATCAATGTTTTCTTTATTCTAAATTTTTTGGTCCGTTGTTATTTCCTAGAATTTGGAAAGGGTTAATATACATTTTCCAAAATTTGCGCTCTTAAGTTACTTTTAATTGAAAGCAAGTTAATTCGAAACTATCAACTTAATTTAAGTTTTGTATGGGATATATTATTTCGAACATTGTGCTTTGGCCCACCACGGCAACACTTACCCATTGAGCATCGATATAGATAACACATTATCACAAGAGTACCAACATATGGTTAAGTGGTCTCATTAACTTCTATTTTAAATTAAATCTATTTAATTCGAGATTAATAAATGTATAGAGATCATTAGGTCCACCACGACAACACTATCCATTGAGCATCGATATAGATGACACGTTATCACATGAGTACCAACCTATTTAGTGGTCTCATTAAATTTTATTTTAAATTAATTCTATTTAATTCCAGATTTATAAATATGCAGAGATCAAATATACTAAGATGTAAATTTCTTTATTGAATGTAAAATTTAAAGAAAATGCAATTTTTTTTTTTTAAGGAAAATGTTTAGGGATTGGATTTCTCTTATTTCTGTATAGATTTGGAGAATCAAATATTTTAAAAGGTAATTGTTTTCTTGAATGTAAATAGGTGTTAGAAACCTATTATGATAATCATACTGGGAACACTCAATATCAAGATGTCATTGAAAAGTGTTGATTTTTGGAGATTCACACCATTCACTAAAAATCAAAATCAAGAATATAACGCCAACCATGGTCTCTTATCAACCATGTCTCTTATCACATCTCACCGATAGCCATACACATATGAGCAACTCACTCAAGCCTATATAAAACCCTAGCAATAGTAATACACGTAGCATGACATGCAATACTAATGAAAATACAATGCATTTTTTAGTATATGTATTGCACTATAATCCACCAAAAACCCCAATACATCATCTCCTGCAACTACAACTAAGTTAACTCAGTAATCCTTTGTCCATACTCTGCCACAATCTCATATCTGTCTATGAGACCCATGCATAAGCTTCAAACTCTTCTATAGGCTGCCCATGCACCAGACTCGGTGCATAGCCTACCATGTGCACCCACGATCTCTGCGAGGAGCGGATCAACATACATTTATTTGATAAAAGTTTGAAAAAAATCATTTTGAAATGCCATTAATTATAAAAGAAAGTCTATGAAAAGAGATTCTTATAAATTTTCTTGGAAAAGAATAAGAAAGAAAAGAAAATTATATTACATTGAACAGATTGGAAGGAAAAATTATGTTACAATGAATGTATCCAATTAGTAAAAGACACCATCCCTAATCATAAACTGTTATCTGGCCCGAAGAGCGCAAAACGGATTTTATAGACATTCATTAAGGTTCACCCACCAGCATAGTAGCAGTGCATTTCATCAATAAAATTCAATATTACTGCAACATGCTATCTGAAAAAACATTAACCACACATGTGTTCATAAAGCTTCTCCGAGTGGCATGGTCTATAAAATAAGTGATATAACGCTTAGATTCGTCAATAAATTTCAATATTACAATAATAACCGCCAAAACAAATGGAGTAACGAGAATTCGTCATTAAATTCAATTTAAGAACAATAACCACCCAAACG
>APFE031607336.1:8390-22281 GCA_000404065.3 Pinus taeda
CTACTAAGCTAAAAAAAATCTATGAAACAAAATCCTACTAAATTGGCATCAATTAATACTATCTATCTTCTTGGAGGCGATCTGGCAGTCGGCGATGTGAATCATGACTCAGGCTGTTTGCCTTAACCTGAGCTGGCTTATCACAAGCATTGGCTCCACTTCGAGTGGTTTGTTGAGGCGCAATCTGAGTTAGGGAGCGAAGGTGGCATCCTGAATATCGGGTATGATATACTCGATAGCATCTGTGAGGCATTTGAGGGCAGCTCTCTGGCTGTGTGGCTTCACTAAGAAGAGCCAATAGGCATCCCATGTCAAACTGTTGATTCCCACAATTAACCTTCCATTTTTCTCCAGCTCTGGGTAGCATGAATGCTCCAACATCTTTGTTGCTGTTAATTGGCCCGGAGTACATTGAGAAATCATTTTAGACAAGTAAAGAGTATTATTTACCAATTCAACCAAATTACTAGTGGTTGCCTTGCATCTTAAAATTGCTCTTTCTGCCTTCATTAACTGAGATTGCCATTCTGTGAATAATATTTCTTTGTGTGATTCCAGAATTCTTGGTAGGTTAGCTGCCTGTCCCTAATCGGAATCTTGCCATTCCAGAAAATTTTTCAATGTTTCTTCGGCCTGATCCAAATCTGTCCTTGCCTTTTCTACTTTTTCGCTTATGGATGCCACTAAGTCGCACAATGGTTCTGCTTGGGTGATTTGCTGACACAAGAGATTCATTTGATTTATCAATGCTTTGTTTAATTGAAATGCCTCTGATTTAAACTCATCTACCTGTGGGAGCTTTTTCGTTTGCTCAAGTTGAGCTGACATTTGAGCGATTTGCTCATCTTTGGATTTTAGCATTTCCTCAGTTGATGTTTTTAGTTGGGCCAATGCTGCCAATAGCTCCTTTTGCTTTTGGATTGCGCTATCGTCAATCCTCTGTTTTTCTTCCTGCAATTTCTTAGTCAGCTGAGTGTTTATTTGTTGCTGTACTAGCAATTGTTGTTCTGCTTGCTGTGCCTTTTGCTGTGCTTCCGATAATTGTGCCTGTAACGAAAAGATGTCCTGATATTTTGTCTTTAATAAGTTGCTCACCTCCGATGCGTTATCTATTGTCACCGCCGAATAAGCTCCAGCATATTGCAATAGCTTTGTCAAGTCATCGGAGGGGTCAAATTCTTCTTTCCATACCACGTTGCCCGTTACTGTTAGTTCAGGGAATAAAGAAGGTTGATCAGTCCTTCTCCTCTTCCTCTTTCGTTTCACTACAGCTTTATGCTTAGGGCTATAGAAGACATCCAAGGGAGGAATCTCTTCTATCTGAAAAATGATTTCGCCCGATGGATCCTTTGGAATTATTTCTGCTTCCTTTAATTTGGGTGGGTTGTTGGTTTCACCCGAAACCTGCTTTGATGTCGCTTCCTGTGTGTCTCCCTCTTTTGAAATCTCGTCATCTTTAGAGCATTCTAGATTGCCAATAATTGAATTAAATTGTTTCCATTCCTGGAGCAATTTCGGATCAATCTGTGTGTCTTCATTTACTTTTGAACTGCTCTGTTCTTGCATTTTCACCTGGGTCTCTTCCTGTCTCTGCAAGTTCGCCTGGGTTTCTTCTTGTCTCTGGTCATGCACTTCCTCCTGCTGCTTTGATGTAATAGGAGGTTCTTTATCGCGTCGCTGCTCAAGCTCGCTTGATTCTGTTGTTGGAGTAGTCGCTAACAGGTCTAGAGGCAGAGTTTGCAACCTCTGCTCTCTAAGTCTGTTAAATTCGACCATCCCCTCATTGTTGTATTCAAGTATGGCGAGCGACTTAACTTGATATAGCGACTCGGCCGATGCTAACAAGTCTTCAAATCTGTCTTCTTTATGCTCGAACTTGGCCAATTTGGCTTGGTCGAGTGCATTGTAGGCGACTTTGTTCGGATCGAATCACCTGCTCAGTAGGGTTGCCAGGGTTAGTGAATTTATTTTCTCAGCTTCTTTCTCTGCATGTTTGAGATCATGCAGAGTGTAGATACCAATTCACAAAGGAAAAGAGGGCCAGACGTGCTTCTTTGCTTTCTTCAGAGTTTGTGTAACCCCATCGACGTTGATCTGATAGGCTATTTCCCTGGCCAGTAGTTTATCATGGATGTATAGAGGAAGAACGTGGGGCTTGGCTTGACTGCCAAAAACTCTAACATAGGTGAACTTTTCCTCCCCAAACCAACTCCCTATGGAAGTTAAATCCACCCCTGCTTGGTAGGAAATCTTAGGGGCAGGCTTATTGAAAATGAAATGATGAATAGGCAACATGAAACCGTTGCAGATTTGATACAAATGGTGTTTGTAGTTGGTATTCCACAACTTTTGATGATATATGTGGATGGGTGCGAGGTCTTGCGATGTCCACCTCCATCCGAGCATAGGAAATTCAGAATTAAAACACAAAACATCTAATACATAGGTGCTGTAGTAAAATGGGGGAATGAACCTCTCAGTGACGCGAGAGTTGAATCTGAAATTAAGAATTGCAGTTGCTAACTGATCCGATAGTATATCCGCCCAATCCATTATTTCGCCACTACATGCCGCCTCCATTAAGGGGACCATTTCTATAGTAAAATTGGCGGAATCATGTAATAATCCCCATAGTCTGCACATCATAATCCCAGCATAGCAATAAGGAGAGCACAGAGAATCGAACGAGTACTTACCCGAAGATTCGTGCTTGTGCTTTGCTGGATTTTGTCTCCAACCTCGAATTGGTTCAGACTCAGTCTCATTTTCAGCTCGGAATTTCTCCAGGAATGTCGTGTTATACTTCTTCTCTTCCTCCAGCAAATGATACATTTGCCTTAGATCCTCGACTCGAAAAGAACCAAAAATTATCCCATCTATGGTGCTGAAAGTTCTATCGGTAATTGGGATTTCCTGAATCGCCCATCTTACCACATCTGTGTATGGGAGAATTTGCTCCCGGGTCGTTATTCAATGAAGAAAAGAGTTGGCTAAATCACTCAGATTAGCCTCGGATTTGCTGGTGCTGTCGGCAGAAACTTGTATTGGTGTCACCCTCGGGTCTTCGGCTTCGATCAGATTGTATGTGCCTTGCCAAGTAGCTCTAGTAAGTCCCGGGCATGTAGTGTCTGATATGAGCCCTTTCTTTTTATTGCCTGGATCAACAACAAAAGATAAATCATTTATGCTGAGACTTTTAATTGGTTTATTGAAAAGGTTTTTTAGGGTAATGTTTTATTTTATCTCTTCGGGCCTTTTTTAATAGAACTAAATCAATACCAATTTAAAACGAAAATTAAAAAGGGACCCATTTCATATTATGGTTTTTCATAATATTGATATGAAATGGGGGGTTGTTGTAGGGCACAACAAGGGGAAGCGAAGCCCCCCCTTCATTGCACTGAATACAGAACGAGGGGTCATAGGGGGTTTGAGGGGGGTGGTTAGCCCCCCTCTATGGGGTTCGGGGCAGTGCCTCAAGGAAAACTTTTTTGGACCCTATATTAAGTGGGAAGACCTACCTATGGTTTTGTGCATGGTTTTTCGCACATGGTTTTGGGCGTGATGGTTTTTGGGTCCATGGTATTGGATGCTTCGACATGTAGTATATATATATATTATATTATATATATATATATATATATATATATATATATATATATATATATATATATATTATATTATATATATATATATTATATACATATATTGTAGCATTGAAAGGAACATAATGAAAAATCAATCTAGTAGTCTCGGTTTCGGGATCCAAGAGAAAATATCTGTGTATATTTGTTTTATGTGTTATGCTCTCCCTATTTTTTATTTTCTGTGTGTCAGAATTTGTATGTAGGTAATTTCTGTACGGGGTTAAAACCTACACTTCTCTCGAAAATGCTAGATATTTTTCATGCAGAAAAATGATCAAAACTTCACAAAGTTTTGTGAGTTTAAAGCATTGGTGGAGAAAGATTCGAGCAAGAAGGTTAAGGCTCTATGAAGTGATAACGATGGTGGGTATGTCTTAAACAAGTTTAAGAACTTCTGTGGAGTGGAAGGGATTAAATGAGAGTTAATGGAACCCCATAAACCTCAGCATAATGAGTTGACCGAGAGGAAGAACAGAAGCATAGTAGGGGAAGTAAGGGCGATGTTGCATGATTAGGGCCTACCACTACACTTATGGGCTAAGGCAGACAACACATCATTTTATGCTCAGAACCGTAGCCCACATTGGATACTTGAGATAAAGACACCAGAGGAGGCTTATTCCTGTAAGAGGCCAAATGTTTGTCACTTCAAGATTTTCGAGTCATTGGTATATTTCCATGTGACCAAAGATGCATGGAATAATCTTGAGCTGACATTAAAGTTTGGGATATTTATGGGGTACACTAATACACCTCACAACTATTAGGTGTACTTTCTAACCAGCAAGATGATAGTGGTTCGTAGGGGTGTCATATTCGATGGGGAGAAGTCCATCCAAGTTTTCCTTGAGAGGGAGCTTGAGCTACATGCGAATGTGGATATTTTAGCTCCTAAGGTTGAGGAGCCTCAAATTGATGTGGAGTAGCCACATGCAGAGGATTAGGGAGTGGAGACATCCACTCAGACAAATTCTTCCAGAGAGGGAAGAAAGTGCACCAGAGAGGTTGATAGATTGTTGGATGATGCACAAAAGAATGTGGGAGCACCCAATTTTTAGCATAGGCAGAGGAGGTCACCTGAGAGGTACACTATATACATGTCCCTTATGGGTGAATGTGTTGTGACAAATCCATCTTCCTTTAAGGAAGCAATGTAGTAGTCGGTTTAGGTTGATGTCATGGTGGAGGAGTATGACTCCATAGTTCGTAACAGTGTTTGGGATGTGGTCCTGAGACTAGAGGACAAGTCATTCGTGAGCTCCTATTGGATTTCAAGGTAAAGCAAGTTGCAGATGGTAGGGTGGAGAAGCATAGGGCTAGATTTGTGGCCCATGGCTTTTCACAAGTAAAGGGGATTGACTGTGATGAGACCTTTGCTCCTATTGCAAGGTACTCATCAATCAGATCTATATTGGCACTATTACCATAGATGGGTTGAAAGATACATCAGATGGATTTGAAGACAACCTTCCTTAATGGCATAATATAGGAAGAGGTGTACATAGCGTAGCATGAAGGTTTTGAAACCATTGACTGTGAGTTGCATTTGTATTGGCTCAAGAGAGCGTTGTATGGGCTGAAACAAGCACCTCATGCTTGGTACACCATCATATATAGCTACTTCACGGGGTTGGGCTTCATGAAAAGTGAAGTGGATGCGAACCTGTACCACATAGTGGTGGAAGTTAAAATGTTGATCATTGTACTTTATGTTGAAGATATCATCCTGACAAGTGATGATCAACTAATCAAGTCTTACAAGGAGGACCTTGCAAGAGAGTTTGAGATGAAGGACATGGGGCTCATGCATTACTTTCTTGGCATGGAGGTATGGAAGGGAGATGTGGAGTTGTTTGTATCTCAGGGCAGGTATGCGAATGAGATACTGAAGAGATTTTGCATGGAGAACGGTAAACCCATGAAGACTCCTCTAGCAGGTAACTAGAGGAAGGAGGATGCTACTTTAGGGGAAGTAGTGGAAGCTACCATTTATAGGTAGCTTGTGGATTCACTCATGTACTTGGTCAACACACGGCTGTATATGTGCTATGCAGTTAACCAGCTTAGTCAAGCGATGGTTAGGCCTACCAAGTTATATTAGAAGGTGGAAAATCATGTGTTCATAGACCTCAAGGGCACTTGTTAGTATGGATTGTGGTATAGACGGACAGAGGGGGTGAAGCTTCAAGGCTTCACCGATGCAAATTGGGCAGGGATTCCATTTAACAAGAAGAGAACATCAAGAGGGATCTTTAGTATTGGGTCAGCGGTAGTTTCTTGGTACAACAGGAAATAGAGATTGGTTGCACTCAGTACGACAGAGGCAGAGTACATGGCTGCTAGTCAGGAAGCATGTGAGGCCATCTGGAGGAGGAAGATCATGGTTCGGTTTTTTATTCAGCAGATGGATCCAACTGTGTTCTAATGCGGTAAACGGATTTGTATCAAACTCTCTGAATTCCAATTTTTCATGATCTGTCCAAGTCATCATCTCAAATATTGTGTATTGATGTGGATTATGTTGTTAAAGTACATTCCCACATAGGAGAAAGATGTTGACATTTTGACAAAGGCATTTTCAAGATGTAAATTTGAGTTTCACAGAGACAGGATCAAGGTAGATGATAATCCCTTTCTTGTTGAGAGGGAGTGTTGAGAAATGGAAACAAGAAATTCCAGTTTATTTTTTCGTTGAATTAAATTGAGAATTAAAATCGAATTCTATTATCATAGCAACTTGTAAATAGTTAATTAAGTTTAATTAACTTATTTCGCTTAGTAATTTTGAGTTGGAAGTTTTTCTGTAGTCATGTATACGTTCTCCCTAAGTTTTAGGGGTCCAATATGAGTTTAAATTGAGTTGGAAATTAGATCATGTAGTTTACTAAGTTATGTTCAGTTAAATTAGTTCCAAATTGTTTTTGGAACTAATAGAGAGTTAACATTCAATTGGTGCACTAGTGCATCCACAAGTGTCACTCTAGTTAAATGAAGATTCCCTCATTAGAAAATCATGCATGTCGATTCTGAGAAAGACCTAGCTGAGGCTAGAGTGTAGGGACATTGTACTATCAGATGTATTATTTACTAGAGTGTAAATATCATGCATGCATCAAAGATTGATCCTATGTTTGGATTGTGCACTTTTGGAAGCATGAATTCCCTTTAAATACAGGCTATTCATCCTAGTAATTATGCAAGGAAATAGGGGATTGGAGAGCTACAAAATTGGCTAAGTGTTGGCCAAGAAATTTCTTGTGAGTTAAGAGAGTTGAGCATAGTTGTGTGGAATTGTTCTAGTGAGAACAAGCTTTGTATCTTCACTCATATTTCTTAGAAATGTAGTACAGATAGTGAGGTTTTGAGCAATGGATTTCCCCAGATACATCTTGTGTTATGGACCATTGATTTGTCTTCTTCTTTTTCATATTGTTTTCATCGATTTATTGGCTTCCGTTGGTTAAAATTAGAAGTAGATTCTTGTCCTGTGCTTTAGTTTTGCATGAGCTCGTGAATCTACATGATTTTATACATGGGGATCACATGTGATTGATTAATGGCTATGGAAATTGGAAAAGGTAATGGAAAAGGAAGAGTGGCATTAATTGGCATTTTATTTATGAAAATAATGGAAAATAGGAGAAAAAAAAGGTGAAAAGTCACATAATTTCATGTGAGGAAAATTGAATGAAAAATAGAGGAAAAATAAAGAAAATAGAGGCCCCAATAATAAAAGGGATTTTGAGGATCAGTTCATGGATTTTTGTCAGTTTTAGATTGGATCGCTCTCTCTCTTCTCTCTCTCACACTCTTGCACACCTAAAGTTTTCTTGGAGCACTGTTGGAGGATTTGGCATACTTTGGATTTGGAGAAAGAAGGAAAAGGAAAAGTAGGAAAGCGCAAGGGGAAAGTGAGATCGGCAACTACAATGGGTTTGCTTTGCAAGAATCGAGTTGCATGAATGATTTCCTTGATTGTTTTAGAATGAATTGCATATGCATGTGGCTATTTTGTTACGATCTGTCATTATCATGGAGGGTTGTTTGGATTGCTAGTAGTTTTTTAGCCTTGTCATTTCCTAGATAGCCATGGTGTTGTGGGTTTCTCACTTGATTATTTTTTATTGGTGCTCATGTTCCTTATGGGTGTGGGTTGAGTTACTATTTCTTGGCACCTTTGTTGGAAAAACACTCTAGAAGACTTGGAATAACTTGGGTTGAGTTGCTAGTCTTGGAAGCCTTGGTTGGACAAATGCTCTGGAGCCTTTGGTGGGTTCAGTTACTAGTCTTGGAGCCTTGGTTGGACAAATTCTCTGGAAGCTTTGGTGGGTTGAGTTACTAGTCTTGGAGCCTTGGTTGGACAAATGATTTGGAGCTTTGTGGCAACTGTGGGTTGAGTTACTATCTTTGGAGCCTTGGTTGGAAAAACGCTCTAGAGCCTTGTGGCAACTGTGGGTTGAGTTACTAGTCCTAGAGCTAGGTTGGAACAAATGCTGTGGAGCCCTAGACAACTTGGGTAGAGACCGATCTGGTGATGGTCATTGATGTCTGGCCATGAGGTGGAATCGTCATTTAAGGGTTGAAGTGGCTTGGCCTATGGAAGCTTGGTTTGGTTTTTCTTGGTTTATTCCATGATATCACACATGCATGCTTGGAATGAGGTGCGGGAGTGATTAGCTGAAAGAGATATTTGGTTCAGCCCAATCTATGGTCATGTGGTATGTGGAAGTCCCTAACTTAGTTGGATTTGAATATGTTAATAAGAGATCTTTTCTTCTTGTATTTCACGATTAAATGTACTTCAATTTATTATGTGGTTTTGATGGATATTCTATCACTGTTATTATTCTGTTTATATGTTTGTTATAAGAATGGTTTCATGACAAGATCTAGTTATGGCTCTTGACATGTTTTAATTTGTAAATGAATGGTTATTGAATGCATGACCTAATATATGTTATTGTGGTTATTATGGGAGGGAACTAGACCTTCTTGATGATTTTCATATAAGTATGAGACCCCTATGTTTAGATATGCATTTATAACCTCCATATTACATGTTCACAATGTGTTTGGTGAAATGTTTTTCATGGTCAGGACTTGTTAGGTTAATTTCTTATCTAATTTTTGCATTAATGGATTTTTTCTTGTGTCATTCATAACTCAAGAAATTTTTATCAAGTTCTAGGAATTGGTCTAGATCCTAGCTGTGAAAAAGTGGTTCAGATCTCAATGTCACATGCATAGAACTGAGTAAATTATATTGCATTTGCTATGGGGTTGGGTTATCCATGCAACTGGAGGCTTACAGTCACTATCTTGTCTAGTTATGCATGCGACTAAGAGCCTAGGTCAGTGAAAAAGAAAATTAAGTGAGGGTTTGAGTACCTGCAATAGTTGTTTGGCTTCGAGGGGTCCTGTAGCTCCTAAGGAGGGTCAGTAAGGTTTTAGTTTGTCGATTCCACTTCCCTAACTATACTTAGGAGGTTGATTCATATAATAGTAACTCTTTTTTCACATATTTACCCTGGTGGATCATTGAACTTGGGTAAGTATGGGAGCAGGGTGTTACAGTGGGAAGTCGCCACATAAAAAAGTTTCCATGTAGGATTGTGTTAGGCCATTCTCCACAAAGTTGCTAAGGATTTCTACCAAAATTATGACATTTTTCAAAAAGGTTGAAAGCCCTCTTTTTTATAGGCCATTTTGTCGCATCTGGTCAATAAGACTAAAAACTAGTTCAATTAACATCGATGAACACCTTGTCATCATCCCTACACATAGCCCTAAGCATGACTCTTCCAAATCCCCGAGTTCTTGGGTATGAATGATTCATTTAAGTGCTTTTAAGGTCAAGTTCACCCTGACCCTTTAGGTACCTACATTCAACAACAAGTTACCCATTTCTACACCAATGAAGATTAGCAGTAGGTTGCCCCTTGTTGGGGGTGTGCTGATTCAAGAAATTCAAGAAAAATAAAAAGAATCTCGAAGCTTCCTCTTCCAGAAGATTCCAGGAGTTTTTTCAACCACTTACCTTGGCTAAGAATTTTGAATCCTATATGATCCTACCTTGGAGATGTCACCTCTTATCCCTTGAACTCATCCTTCCATCAAGATTGGATCTCAAACCTAGAATGGTAAATGGATAATAATTCCTAAACTACCACACTATCATATAAATCTACAACCATATACAACATCAAGGTTGGCTTTTGTAGGCTAATAATGCCCTCCTATTATTGCTTTGAACCTAGGAGAGTTATCATTAACATGCATTACGTATAACAAATTGTTGACCATACTTGGGACCGATTCATTCCCTTAGTGGTTTCCTTGACTTTATCCTTGCTACACCTCTTGAACTAACCTCTAGTGCCTCTCTCATTTTGAATTGACCCTAGGAAGACCTTTCATTGAGCTTAATTTGATTTTTTATGTTGGAAACCGGCTTTTTCTTGATCAGTGTTCCCTTTGGTTTGCTGACGAAGAATTACAGTGCACCATAGCCTTCTTTGCACCTCCATTGAATAGCATTGGTAGCCTCTCTACACCTATGCTAACCTTTGTTTCATGTAAAAAAATCTCTTTTATTCTTTTCTCTCTAATTAACTTGGTTTTAGTTGGTCCTCCTTGTGTTCCTAAGTGTGTTTTGGTCTCTTAGAAACCTTCACATGGTTTTCTTTTGGTTTTGGGTACCTTTGATAAGAATTTATTTATATTTTTCTTATCCGCCCCTTTTTTTGGGCTAAAATGATTTTTTTTTTTTTTAAATAAAAGTTGGGCTAAATATATGAAATGGGTGTTTTATAAAAATTTCACCCCTCTAAAATGAAAAACCCCTTAAGTTTCACCCTTGGGCTAAAATTTGCCCCTAAAATTTACCATGGTAATGATGTCTCCTGGATGAGGAGCTAGAATGATGCCCATACATACCAGTCCTCCTATTAGGTGTATCCAATGATCTTCCACCTCTAACTATGTCCCCTCTATCAAACCTGTATCTAGACCGAGACCTGTTTCCATAGGCTCCATTATTTTTATCTTCCTGCTCTTGACTAATCCTCAATTGTCCCTATCTTTGTAACTTTGACAAGCTCTTAAGGATTGTTGCATTAACCTATACCTTCTTCTCCTAAGCCATTGCAAGTCTTTCTTGAGCCTCAACCAACCTGTCATTGTCTGATTTGCAACTTCTGATCTCTGCCCTCAAGCTCCTCAACATATCTTCTATACCAGGAGAATATCTTCTCCTTGTTGCCCAACTGATCTGTAAGGAGATTCACGGGAACCGTAGCTTACCATTTTGCTCAAAATCTTTGATTTTCTTCTTCTTGCAAGTGTAACATGTTACATAAAATGAATATATACAAAAATAAAATCCATACCTTAGTGATGTTTAGGGGATGATTATCCGATCTGCAAGAGTAGTCCACATTAACATGTACATGTATAATCATAAACATATACATATAGCAACATAAAAACATCATGCATGACCATACCAACTATATAACCTGATCCCATGCATGACAACCATAACCTTGACAACATCAGACTTACCCAAAGAGAGTGAAACCATGCTCTGATACCACCTTGTGGTATCAGATATGAGCCAAAGAGAGCGCAAGCTGCTTTGATACCACCCTGTAAGATTGCCTACTCTAATATCTACCCACTTTCACTGTTTACCTGGGGTAAACATTTGATGAGGGGTTACTATGATATGACTCAACCTCCTAGATGACCTTAAGGAAATGGAGTCAGCCCAAAAAGGCCTTACTGACTTCCCTTAGGTGCTGCAAGACCTCCAAGAGTAACCCAAAACCTCCAAGTGTCTAACCCTTGAGACAACTCACCTTTTCCCTTACCTAGAGGCCCAGTCGCTCCCTTGCTATAGCTTCCATGTGACTATGGGTTCATAATCACTCCCACACACTTATATCAATCTGACTGTGGCCTTTTTCTACCAGTGTTGTGCCAATGAATGTGAGAATTAAGGCTATTTTCCAGCATTGGGGCTCAGTATTTTCCCAAAAAGTTATGAAACTTTCAGAACTCAGAAAATACATGAAAACAATGCTTATAAACCAAAAACTAGAACCAGGACTTGACCTGCCCATCCCCAACCAAGACTGACATTTTTTCAAACATTTGGTAGATATGCGACCTACAAGTCTTGAATGCAAGTCTGAACATAAGGGATTGAAAACTTATCTGAGTTTTAACAAGAATGGTCTCTATCTTCTCAAATGAGCTGGCATAACATCAATTAGGTCTTACATTCATTATTTATTTAGTTATGAGTGAAAACATGAAAAGAGCCATGACAAAGATCTATCGTAAAACCATGCTTATAACTAGCATATAACTAAATAAATAACCATAAGAGAGTAGTCATTAAAGCCATATAATAACCAATACATTTCCTTACCAAAATCAAGAGAAACTTAGATTTTACTAACCATAGGCAATTACAACTAGGATTAGGACGTCCACGTTCCACTCGACCATAGATTGGTTGAGCCAAATATCTCTCCAGTCAATCAACCTCGTGCCATATTCCAAGCATGAATGTGGGATATCATGGGATAAACCAATCCAAACACAACCAAGGGAATCCATAGGTTAAAGAACCTCCACCGTTTTCATATTGTGATCACACCTAAACTGGTGCCAAGATCACAAAACCGAACTGAGATTGGGTACCTTAGAATTTCTTCACCATCCTTGAGAAATTTTCCTATCTCCACCTTGAGGCTTTACCGTGTATCTCGCCATTACCAATCAATGGATTTATAGGCCTTAGGGAATTTTCTTGAGACCACGTCACCCGGAATTCTAAAACCATTTAGCAATGCAAAGCTCAACCAGAAATAATCCCACAACACCATGGCTATCCGGAAATGGAAAGGCTAGGCTAAAATCCACTATAAAATCCTAGAAAAATCCATGTCAGTGACAACAAAAGAACCATATACTAGCATGCACATGCCATGCATGTCAAATCCAGCTAGGAAATCACACATGCAATCTGTTACCTGGAAGTATTCTCATTGAAGCATCTTGATCCTCAACTTCCTTTGCTTTACTTGTCCTTCCTTAATTTTGCTTTCCTTTCCTATCTTGCTTACTTTATTTTTCCTCTTGGTTCTTTATCCTCTCTAAGACAAATTCTAACACTAGACTGACAAAAAGTTAACAAAATCTGCCAACTGATGCTTTGAACTATTTTTATTGATGAGGCCTCTAATCTATTTAATTTTCCATTATTTTCCTTCATTTTCCTCCTCACATGCAACCTGTGACCTTTCACCTTCATTTTCTCCTAATTTCCATTATTTTCATAAATAATGTGCCAAAAATACCTTTTTTTCTTTCCAAATTCTTAGCCATTGCCTTTTCCAATTTCCCCTTAGCTATAAAACACAAAAGGTGATGCCCACTAGGATATTTTTCCCAATATTTAGCTTGGAAGAAGTGTCCCTTTCCCATGGTCTTATTTTACCTTTATTAACTTTTATTACATGAAACTTTAACCCGGTTTTGTTACACCAAACCCCTTTTTATCTCCATTTCTATTCTTCACTATAGTCCAAGGACTAAAATGTTGAAATCCTTATATAAAACCTTTTTATCCTTGTCTTTACTTTTTATTCTAATCTAAGGACTAAAATATCAAAAATAAATAGGGGAAGAGATTTCGTTTAAACTCTTTCGAAATCCCTTTTCTAATATATCCCATAAAAATATTTTCTACCCAACCTATAGCTATAGTGTGCATACTAATGTCCCCTACCCAATGTAACCTCATACCAAGAGACTTAGGTTACCAAGGTTAAAAAATTGCATGAACTATATATCACAACGGACTTTACTTTGTTTTGAATATGGGATATTTCCTTAACCAATCCACTGCCATCTTTACAACTAGTCAGATCCCCAACACCCCAACTCAACAATGGATACCTCAATAGGCACATTCATCTAGTGAGAAAGTTTCATGTGTTTGTCGCCACATTAGTTTCCAATCAATGGAGTAGAGTGCACAAATCATGCACAATTATGGAATTTTGTCACCTTATAGTGGCATCATTCTATAGGTTTTAACCCTGTACAGAAATTACCTGCAAATGAATTCTAAAACAAAGAAAATAAACAATGCAAGAGCATAACACATAAAACACATATGCACAGAGATTTTCCCCTGGATCCCAAAACCAGGACTACCAGCTTGATTTTTC